>CAJUYH010001262.1:0-29044 GCA_910591685.1 Galerucella tenella | reverse complement strand
TTTTTTTTTTTTTTTTTTGCCTTATAATATAATAATGTACTTCCAATTGGTGGCCATGGTGGTATGTTCTCTTCGTTTATTCTCTTTGATGACGAATTATATTCCGAGGGGACAACACATACTCAACAAATATATTTTATTTTATTTCATTTTCATGCGTGATAAATAGAGAGGAAGAAGATGACAAAAAAAAATGACAAATGACTTATTGTTATTCGGTAGCAAGACACCATAAAATAATGAACAAATATAAGTTTCATTGATGATTTCTGTCTTTTGTTTTTTGTTTATTCATCTTTACAATCGAGTACACATTTCTCTCCGTTTACGTAGTTGAATGTATTTCGTTCCACAATCGCGGGTGCTCTGAACACCACGTGCTTCTTTCAATTGATATTTATGATGTATTAGTCCCTGATGACACAGCGGTTGGCAATGTGTTCATACAACTGTCAAAAATATCGTTTGAGTTGATGATGAAGAGGAGGATGAGCAGTACAAAATAAATAACTGGCGAAGAAGTTCAAGATAAAGAAGAAAAATAGAGGGGGATAGGGGAAAAATAAATAAATAAAGGGATAGGGTGAGTAGAGGGCGAGTGCATGATTAGTTTGTGTGTGTGTGTTTGATCTCGTTAAGTAGTAACCATATATTATCAGTGTGAAAAAATATAGTATATATATGTGTGTTTCATATAAAACCTTTAGATGGACTTTATCTCTTATTTCGTGCCAGACGCTAGAATTTCCGGTTGGCCGTTGTATTATTCAAGCAAAATAGAAAGAATGAACCGAGAGCTGTATAAACTCTTCTCACTCTCATGCTATGTTAACGTTCATCGCTAATAATAGCCAAGACGAGTGTGTTGGTATATGTGATATAAAACAGGCAATTTGTAATTTTATTTTAAAAATATTATTATTTCTTTCTCTCGTCTCTTCTGTTTCTATTTATTTATTTACTTATTTATTTTGAGACAGTAAAAAATAATTGTATATGGTCCATACTTATCACATTACCATTATTTATCTAAAAACGGTAGTTTCTCTATAGCCCTACCCTCATGATTCAGATCTCGTGCACGTCTCATATTCCTCAATTAGCTTTTACACTATTATGTGTATATACGCACATATATATATATATATATATATATATATATATATCCATACACGTATGTCTAGCACTAAATAACTACAGTGATGATCTTGATATTACGATTCATGATTTAGTCGTGGACAATCGAGTAAAAGTATGTTGATGTATCTGCGGGTTGTATATTAAAAAATGTGGAAATAGAAAATTGCTCCAAGTATCTTCTTGATGCTGTCAGAGTTCTTCATGATGTATGCATACACGTTTGTATCATGTATAAAAAATGAAGAAAAAAAAAAAAAGTAATAATAATAATGTAAAAAGAAAAGGAAAAGAACGAAATGAAATAAGCGAAAAATATAAACATATAGCAATATATGATGTACTTGGCAGGAGTGAAGATTTTAACGTGAGTGCATATGCGTGTAGGTGTATGTGCGTGTGTGCGTGTGTGTGTGTGGGGGGGGGGGGGGTTTTTGAAGCCTCGAGGCAGATGCAAGGAAGTAAAGTTACATATGTGAATATGTATATATAATCTACTAGGAAATTGTACTGGGAAATCGTTAATGTGTACAGAGAGAATAGAATTTTAAGGAAATTGAACAGTCACGTTTTGCATATGTACATATTTTTACCCACGATTCAATATTTTACTAAAATTGAACAATTTATATTGAGCGATTTTTTCATTATATTATAGAGCTCGGTGAATATATTTTTATCGTAATTATAGGATAAAAATGAAAATACGCGACAAGACAATGGCCAATGGTTTAATGGTTTAAGTGGACATGAGAAATACATTGTTTGGACGATTGTATTATATATATATATATATATATAAATATGTATATATGGAGATATATATATTGATGCATATGGTCGGTTTGGTTCGTTAATTCGAGCCCGTTGGGTTTGGCTGCCGAGTGAAATTCCCATAAATCAATGTATGATAAAATCGTTGGGTGCCACAAAATATAGGTAGAAGACAAGGCGTGTGATACAACTGAATGGAATAGGCTATGTAGTATGAGATTATGGCGGTGGTTAATGAGCGAGATGCTGTGAAATTAAAAGAAACATGAGCTGATGAGGCAGGACACTGAATGCGAGAGAAAGAGTACGTACTTTATGAATATTCGTATTAAAGTATGAGAGATGTGCAATAGAGAACGTCAATTTACATTGTCAATAAAAGGAGAATAATACGTATATCTTAAGAATGGTGAAAGAGAGCACCTGTTGACCAGCTGCCTACCAGATGCTACACTATTATGCAATCACTTGCTCCCTTCTTTATCCTTTCATTTCATAATCTGCGATAGTGTCACTTGTTGGTATTGGATGCATGCAAAAAAAAAACCGAACGCAATAAAAATAATAGCAGAAATAGCTAATAAGAGGAATGGAATTGATCGTGACTAAGACAAAGTGTTGAGGTTGTTATTGGAATGTGTAGTCGGAAATGCAAGCGACTCTCGGAGAGATGAACGAATTCAATGTTTTATTCGTATGGGTGGGCAATGTTTGTGCATGATTTTTTTTTTTTTTTTTTTCGTTCTCAATGCATGTGGTGGAAAGAAGGCAAACAGCTGGAGATAAATGAGCTTCTACACCAATTTCTCGTAATCAAATATATTGATGAAAAAGAAACAATAGGAGAATTCGCTTGAATAAATGAAAGATATGTATGCGTGTGTTTCAATGACGGGTTTTTTTTTCACGTACATATACAATATATACATGTATATTAGGTATATAAGTGATTTATGTATGGGGTGATGGTGACGTGTAAACAGAAGCATAACTGTTGCAATGGATTTTGAACGCATAGTATGAAAAATAAGACTGTATATATCGGGAAGATTTCGGTGATAATTCCAATAAATATATAGTAATTGGTATGAATGGTAATTGTGGTGGGAATGGGAGACGTTATGGGAGCACCATGTGTCTAGTAAAATACGCACAGTCCATTGAGGATACTTGAAATGATAGGAGACGAGAACAAAGAGCTGAACACGTAGATTATACCTATAAATAGGACATTTATATATAGATGTAGAGGATATTGGTTTCTATATCTATTTGTTATCAATAGAAAAAAATTAATATTTAAAAAATAATAATGAAAAAACATAAGGAGGGAAATACAATAATATTCTATACTATTTGAATAAAATGACTTTTGTGCGAAATGCAAAGCGTGCAATTGGTCTTTAGCTTTTATGGATAATGTAAACGCGTATGTTGCGGATCGCAGTGTTTAATATATACAAAGGAATTTTCTTATACAAGTGTTGTGTATATGAGAGACACAAGGGGGCGGGACATTGTTTGTAATCCCGTAGTGAGGAATTATATGGTGAAGGCAAAACGGTAATCGGAGAACGGTCAACGAGTGTTGTGTAAATGCGTATGGTGGTATTTTTCAAATTTATGGGACACATTTGTGAAACAAGGCCGAGAGATATTGGAGAAAAAAAAATGATAAAGTAAAGAATATGGAGCGGGGGCTTTTATTCTTTGACGCGCGCGGCCGTCTTCTCTTTATATTATTATTATTATATAGTTCGCGGACAAAAAATTGGCAACAAGGCGATCCATTGAAACGAAACGGAAGAGAATAAACGGATGAATTCGGTCGCGTGGTTTCAACGAAAAACGTTTGGTAGCATCAATTCAAATTATATTATGCCTCAATGGAATTACATAATTGCGTCTTTTATATTGAGTCACATGGATTTTGGAATTCATGTAGTTCTCACGATGCTTCAATTCAGTATGGACATCATGAAAGTCATGTATTACATTTCAATTATTCGTATGTTAATAATTTATTTGTTTATTTCCTCTTATTTTTCAGTAATCACAGATTTTATTCTCGATAATGACATAAATGCCAATGGGAAAGCAGTTGTGTTGACAGAATGTGCTATGTGATAATTACTGGCCGCAGCCTCCTGTGGTCCTTGCTCTCCCTCGTTGCGTTAATGGCTGTTCTATCAGCCCTCATCACACCAAAATGGATAGTCGGACCGCCAAAAATTATTGACACTCGTAATTTAACAGATATTAATACTCTCCATCAACTGTTTATAAAACATAAATAATTTATTATTAACTATATATATATATATATATATATATTAAATAAATGGATAATTTTGTGTCAGGAAACGGGACGGAAATATATACACCAACTGCAGGCATCTTCAATCGTTGCACAAGACTATTCGGTAGAATGCACTGTGCAAACTTTAATGTCGATGGTCTCACAACCGACTCAAATGTTTTTCCTGGCTGTTGGAAAGCTACCCTGTTTTTTCTATCACTGGGATTGTCAGTAATGGCAGTTACTGTAATCGCAGCTCTTCTCGGATGTTGTATTCAAGGTATTGGACGAAAAAGTATTTTTAATCTTGCCGGAGTAGCTCAGGCGGTCGCAGGTAAACATCAATATTTACTTCATTTAATTATATTTTTCTAACAATTAACTGATTAATCAATCAACCATTTCCATTAATTATTTCATCATAGGAATAATTTATCTGCTGGGCATGATTTTATATCCCGCTGGATGGGGTGCTGAAAGGGTCCGAAGAATATGCGGAATTGACGCGACGGCTTTCTATCTCGGTGACTGCAGTCTCGGTAATTTGTTATAAATTATTCATTTCCCTAAACATATTGGCCACAATGAATTTTATTGCGATACGAATCAATATACATATATATATATATATATTTTTTTGTTCTATGGAAGGCTGGGCATTTTATAGTGCTGCTATCGGGGTGGCGCTTACATTTGTCTGCGCAATGCTGAGCGCTCAAGCGGAGAAATCCACAGCCAGTGACAAGGTTCAAGTCAAAATGAATGAGGGCAAGACGTTGATTTGCTTGGCGTAAAGTCACGGCACATAGTGTGTTCAGAGACAACAAAAGGAAAGAGTTTGAAAACAAAAAGAAAATGAAAAAGAAAAATGTGCCATTGTGATGAGGCCACAAAGGAGAGTACGTTTGCATGGTTTAAAATGAGATCAAATGTCGGCTTCTCAGGCTCATATGCTAGAGATAATATATAATATACTGTCGAATATATAAAATGGATCATTTGTCACGACACAAAAAGTATGGCCATTGTGAACGGAGACGGAGGGTGGAGTATCACATCTTATTGTTGTATGGCATACAACAATCGATTGAGTATAATGGTGTTTATGAGATATTCATATGCCGCCACTACTACAAAATATCACATTTAGTTGTCGTACAAGTCTATCACCTCTATCCTCTCGTCATCTATTTAACACAGCACAATTCATACTTAAGTGTACAATTGTTAAATAATCACATATTATACATTTATATATATATATTGATAGATAAATGCTTGAATCATGTGTTTTATTACTTTTGTGTTCGTCGCAGACAATCGAATTCAATAATATTGTACACAGACACCAAGTAGATAAGAAGATATTCGTTTATTTTTGTTTTTTAATATAAATTATACTTGAAGGTAGGGGGGGGGGGGGGGGGAATCATTTTTTTTTAATTCCAAGACCTCTATGAATTTCTTTTACAAATTTGTAATCTATGTTTAATTATTTTTCAGTTTGTTTCATTTTTTGCTTAGCATCCATACTTAATATTTATTCACTCCCATTTATTTTGCACAATAAGTCTCTTATATACAAATTCAATGTTATGAAGTGTTCCCAATCACAGAATTGCCAACAACAAAATTCATTGATACGAAACAAAAATAAAAAGATAGTGTTTTGAACTTGTTATTTGTTATTGTTATTATTATTTAAAAAAAATTTCTGATATAAATTAAAACATCAATTACAACCTTAAATTAAAATCAATTAATCCGAATGAGATTCGCGAAACGAACATTAAACATTTGTTTCTAATTAATTTGTGGATACTTGCATTCTGAAGACTTTTATTTTCTCCGACTATTTATATATTTATTTATACAGTAAAACAACATCGTGACTTATTTTGAATATTTAGTTGGGTGTGTTATTTGGTAAATGAGCGAGTGTACCTGTTAATTCCTCTCGTGAAACTCGACATGACAATTTATTTGAATGGCCAAAATTAATGTTGAAAGAAAGTAAATCTTTGTCTTTAAACAATTTTCTTCGCCAAAAAATTGAATTACATAACGATATAAATGAATCAATTACGATTGGTACGATTTGTTTCACAATTGTGTGAATAAATATGTCATGGAAATTGTCAACTCAGTATATTACGCGAATAATCACGATTATCAGCCGCGACAATAATTGTATTATTTACAGAATTGATGTTTCAATTATTATTTCGTTTTGTATAACCATATAACACGATTATTCATTATTATTTTTCTTGTTTTTTTATTTCGATTTCAAATCTACGGAGATAGTCAAAAATACCTATGTATTATCGAGTGCCATCCATACAAACGAACGTGTACTCGTTCAATTCATAATAATGCAATACGATTTAGCGAATTAGGAATGACTTAATAAAATCCTCAACAATCACTAAAACAACATCTCACAATTTTAATAATATCTAGGACATGAAAATTATTTTGAAGAATTAAATTAGGCGATGCATATCATTATTCAAATTCAACAATAACTATAAAAAAAATCATTCGCCTAAACGAACTTTTCCGATGTATTCAACTGATGAGAAAACAAAAATGCTAATAAAATCTCTCATTACGTTGAATATACTTAAAATCGACAACACAACGACGATACAGCAATTATTTTTTGACTTTCATTCTTTCTCTCGTTATTTTTGTGGCTTATGTTGAAAAAAAATATGATGATTAATTATGATTACAATATTTTTGTTCAGTTCTTCAATTTTTTAATAGAGGCAATTTTATTAATGCAACTTTTGTCTTTGCCATATTAATGTCTATCAACAGCCCGCTGTTATGTTTTTGGCGTAAATATCTCGACCGACTGTTGCACCTTTGATTTCATTGCTTTCCTTCGTTCATCTAGCATTTGACGACGAGCTTGTTCTCTGGCTTCGCGCGCTTTTCGATTTGCTTCACTGTTTGCCGTGAGTTTTGGTTTTTGTGTCAGCACCACTCGACGTTTCGTATTGTTGCCATTGTGACCAGTTGCTACTATAGGTTTTTTCGGGATCACCTTGAAAAATAATTATTTCGTTAAAAATGAAATGAGAGTAAAAAAAATGTACGATCAAGAAATATTGCATACAAATATAATGAAATATGAATATTGACGGGAGAAATTAATTTTATTTTAACGATAAATAGGAAAATCCAATTTTACTATGAAGAATTAACGAAAATGTTGATTAATTGTAGTATCAAAATAAAATGTCGGCGACGTAATTTTGATAAATATTAATATCAGACTCATCATTCCATATACATATAAATGAAATGATAATCTACAAAAAATTTTGTTGAATTTCAAAAACACAGAAGTATTTTGAATTTGTTGTGATCTCGTTCTACTCTGTGACTGATTGAAATTATTTTCATCATTGCTATAAGCATGTTGAGTTTTCTTTACAGTACGAAAATATTGAGTGCATGCCGTAAGTGGTTTCAGGGTTAATTTCACGAGATTCTCAAAAGACGAAACAAATCTGCTTTTTTTATTCGCGCGCCTTGAATTAGTTGTATAATACATTTTACGACTGAGACCCTTCATAATATCCGAAATAACATAGCCAAGTCCTTTTCCATTCAAATCTAATTGATGAATATTTTCAGGGTCAAATAAAAGATTATCATCGGTTATTCTAGTAAAATGTTGATGGCCAAGTGGACGTGGCGATAAAAGATATTCTACTGCAAAGTCACGTCTTATTTCTCGTTCATTTATTTTATTGCGTCGAGTCGTCGCGGATTTATTCCTTGGGGACATTGGAACTACATCATTATCATCATCACTCAGCATTCCAAAATATTTTTGTTTACGACGCCGCAGCGATTCCTTTCTCTGTTGATCGTATTTCTTCATCCGTTCCAATTTGCTCATTGTCGTTGGCGATAATGGATTGATGGGCGTTGCTTGATGGTTGGTGTTTAGACTATCAAGAATTTCTTTTGGTAAAGCAATGAATGGTTTTGAATCACTTTGGGACCAAACGAGTGGACGGTCGTAGTCTCCTGATGCATTTTCTTCGTCAATTTCTGTATATAAAGAGGTATGAGGTTGTTCTGTTGGCAATATGCTTGGGTTTCCACTATTTACTCTTGCAAATGATGATGTATTTTTTGTACATTTTTCCTCATGTATAATTGATCCATGTCTTTTCTTATTTGTAACATTTTCAATGCCATCATTTTTGAATAATTGCGTCATAACCTTTTTCATATCTCTATTGGTTATTTTTATATAGTTCGCTCGACGCGATGAATTCGATTTTCTTACATAACCTCCAATAGATTGGGCAGTTGCAGAATTTTTTGGAGTTTGCCCCACAATTTCTTTTTGGATAGTATTACTGGTCTTCGCAACATTTGCCTCTAGATTTTTTAATGATACAGCAGACTTAAAAATTTCTTCATTCAATATCAAAGGTTTTGGACGATTTAATCCAAATTTTTTATTGTTGACAGCCACTTTGTGGGACGAATACAAGTTGACAATTGGTGTATTGGATTGCTTTTGTGGATACTTTGGTATTAATGTATTATATTTAGTAGTACAGGTAGCTCGCGGTATTGATCGTTTTGTATTAGTCTTTAGTGATGTCAATGGTTTATGAATTTTGGAGGAGGATCTTGTTTTAGGATGAGGTATTTTGGTAGGAACAGACATGTCTGAACATACCTCTTGCCACTGCGAGCTTTTCAGTTTCTCAATATCCTCAAATAGATTATTTACTTGAACAACTTGAAGCATAACCATATCCCAGAATCCAGCCAAATCCTCATTGGTTGTTGGGAATTCTTCACCGGGAATTTGATTCTAACATATAAAAAAAAAAAAAACCAAGAAAATAAAATTGTTAATGATTAAATTTAACATATACGAATAACATGGAATATCGTCAATTTCTATAAAATAGATTACAATATTTTTTTGGCAAAGTCCTTCAAACTGCTGCATCTTTTGGGTGGCGAGAAGTCGGGCTTTTCCAGCAGCAGAACGTAATTTTCCTGCTGCCTCTTCCGGCAACGAATTATCACTTTCAAGTTCCGCCTCAGCTGACGCAGCCAATGTAAAAAGTCTTTCAATTTCACCTTTAAGTAACTATGGAGGAAAAAAATTAGTTGATACAGTAGATGAAAAATGATGATGGCAATGCGAAATAATAAGGTAATTATTGATGAAGTGGACACTTACTTTGATAAAATAGTGGCCGTCCTTTGGAACAATTGCAGTATCGTATTCTTGCATCACATTTGGTTGCTCCGCTAAATTTATTGAGTTTGCGGTAGATTCAAGAACTGGCAACACAACTTCCGGTGCGGCCAACTGTTGGTCCGGAATGCTCGTCATACTTGCGCTCAATTTCAATGAGTCGTTATAAGACTCATGAACTTTCGCAATATTTTGAGTTGCGGCAGTAAGTTTTGCCGTGACTTCACTTTTTCTTGACGCTATAGATATCCTTTGTAGAGGTTTTACGAGTTGTTCACTACCATCGGTGAGTCTTCTAGGACTGACAACAGGCAATTGTGCACGAAATTCCGGTCGTAAGTGTCTCAACACTGGTAAATTTTTCAATGACTCCTCGGTATTTGCATTGTCAGTACTAATATTATTATTATTATTATTATTGTTATTATTATTCGATTTGTTGAAACTACTCTCGCTTGACATTGAATTATTTGATGAGCGTTTGAAGAAAAAACCTTGTGCTAATGCGCCTGGACCATACAGACGCTCAACGCGCTGTTGAATAAATGATTTTTCACTGCTATTTGATATATTAATCGTTTGATTTTCAATTTCTATCGATGAACCGTTTGAAATATTGCTATCCTGATGATTATTCGATGTACGTGGTGATGAGACACACACGCTACTCATATATGATTGAGTTTTAGTGTTGCAACTTGATAATGATGTCATTGTGTTTTTTCCTGATGTATTATTGCTATTGCCACGAATTGGACTTAGATCGGCAAACGTTGAATGCAATGCGACACCACGGTCAACCTCGGAATAACCCTGGCAAATATTTAATGAACTCCTTGACTCCACGAATGTCTCAATTTTGCACTCATTGTTACCATTACTGAAACCATTTTGACGATCCATTGCTAGTGGTGATATTGATTGACTTTTATTTGGATAATGACGCGACGTTACGCCAGGATTTTCGTTGGATCTGCAATAAAAATAATATTATTATTAGTTGACGAAATAATTTAATGATGAATTAAATAGATTTTCATGATTTATAATTACCTAAAGCCGGCAGGACTAGTGTCCCTGGTGATGAATTTCGAGCCGGGACTGCTATCTCTGGATCGAAAACCCTCTCTGAGTTTGCTGTCGTATCTAGTGATACCCGAATATCCACTTATGCTACACGCCAGACCCAGATAACTCGGCTTCTTCGCTGTCAGCTGTTCCAACTCGTTGTCGCCATTTACATTATCAATTGATGATTCTATGTGCGGTGATTTTTGTGATTGCTGTTGAATTACTTCACCGCTACTAGTACCATTCACTGGTTTATCAGTTGATATTGTGATATCTCCGTTGATTGATAGATTTAAACTATGCAATGTTTTGTCTGATACAGAACCAACTGTTGTCTCTGTAAGAAAAAATAATACAAAACAATGAATCAATTTTCTATATTTACTGATATGGCCATTTTTATGTAATCTTTTTCTTTTTTGTTTTTCATTTATTTATCGTCTATCGTATACGTTTGAACGCGAGTCGAACCAACTCATTTAAGGAGAAACAACAACGAGATTTTTCTACGTTTTTATATTTTCTTCGATGCAGTCGGCACACGGAACATTATATCGGGTCTGAATATACATAGATATACAGTACATCGATAGGAGAGATCAATTGTATCACAACTGAATCCTGTTTCACTTGAATGACAGTGTTGTTATAAATATTTTTATATCATCACCATTTAGCAATAAACATTCTCGTCATCTCAACTGCACCTGCTCAAAACATTATCGGGTAAGAATACAGAATAAGAGGGGGTGACTGAGAGAAATGATGAGAAGAAAAAGAGAGGCATAGAGGAGATGTCCAAATGATACGAAGTTACAGGAATAGATTCCGAGTCACGGGGTATGTATACTATTCAATACGATGTGTGTGAAAAGAAGCGCAAAAGGTGATGTGTCACCAATTGTCTCTTGGCATGGAAATCAAGTTGGTCTCTCAATCTCATCTATCCAACATATACGTTGAACACCTCTTGGGCTAATTTTGATTGAAGTGCGATGAAAATAGACAAGTCCTTGGCTATAGTATAATGCAAAGGTACATGTGGGATCAGCGACCGTCCATGTCGGCCAAAATCGTAACCTTGAAGAGGTACTATTTCATTTTCTCCCTATTTTTATTGAAACAACAATTTAATCGGTGATATAATAATAGGAGAATTATATAAATGTCGAACAATAGTTATCCCGTGACTCTTCAATCGCATGATGAATATATTTAGGGTGTTGAAATAGAGGAAATTCATCTAAGTAATATTGATAACTGTGAACGTGCACGTATTTGTTTTTCTAATGCCCAACCTGATCGATCGGATGCAGAACGATCGACGTCGAGGCTGCAACTACCAATGCTGTCCTGGCTGGTCATATTTGGATGATTGTTGCCTGTAACACAGCCCTTCGTTCTCATAGAGGCGGTGGTGATGATTGTTGGAATGTCCGGATCAACACGATGATAGTGAAGCGGTTGGACAGCGAGTGATAGTGGCCTGATGCGTATCGGCCTTCCAGTGTGCCCGCCACCGCTGCCGGCGCCAGGCAGCGTCGTCACCGTCGTGTTTTTATCGTTATTTTTCTCCAGTTCTGCCACTTCACCGTGAAATGACGAGCACTGCAATTGGCGCCGTTGATGGTCTTCCTCCAGACGATGCTCGTCGACACTGTCGAGGATTTTCGTCTTTGGTCTTTTTTGTTTTAAATATGGTGCATTGTTTGTTTAAGATAAACGTGCAAATGTAGTGTTAATTATTTTTTTTTAACAATCTCGCAAAGTTGCTTAAGGATGGATCGATGGTACAGATGCGTGTAAATAATTTTGGATAATTAAATTTGCTTAGATGGCATAGTGCAAAAAATAATTAAGCATACTGTGTTGGTACCGGGCATGCTACACAAAATGAAATTGATTTGTTTAATGTTACATATATATATATATAACTAAAGATGGAAAATAGGATAAAATTGTAACATATTTGGTTAACAATAATTTTATAACAATTCTTCGATGAATAGTCTATTACGAGAAGAGAATTCACACCTTGGGATCACACACACTGAAATTATCCTGAACTTCATGCCAACATCGGAATCTACATTTTTCAAATCTCGAAATTTCTCCGATTCCACGCGTGTAAAAAATAAAAAAAAAAGCCCCGCCCCCAATGTAAAACTCTACCTGCATCGCCAATGTTTCCATATGAAAAATTTTGATGGACCTCTTTTATTTTTAGACGAATTTACCGTGTACGTACCACTTTCTATTTTTAAAGGCATTTTATAATAAACTAATGAATTTCAATTAAATAGTTGCCAAGTAATAGTTTGAAATATTCCAACGTTAAATCACTTTAAATTTCATGAGTTGATTTTCAACTCTTCATAATCTCGCCTTTACACCAAAACTATTACAACAATGGAAAAGAATAATATTCAATTTTTTAGAAAACTTGAAAGTTTTAATGTCTAGTTGCAATGATAGCTAGTCGAAGAGTGGGCACAGATATATTTTCACTTTACTCAGTTGCTTATCCACATCATTTTCCTCTTCAAATTCGTCCCTTCCTGGTCTCGTGGATTGGACCAAGTATTTTTGGAACCTTCAAGCATAAGAGAGATGGATTGACAGAGAGAAAGTGAGAGACACAGTGAGTGGTGGCACGTGCAACTTCTTCACCACACCCGAACACCATCTCAAAGTGACAGATAATATCACTTTGCTCATTCTGCCTCTTGCTCCGTTTCTTTTGTTCACTTTTCATCTCTCACTTAGATTTCACATGCGCACAAGCACGAAAAAGACACATCATTAACGGTACGGTAAGTTAAATTTTTAATTTATGACATTGTTGATATATGTATATATTATCTGTTGTGTATTTATGCCCATAACGAAAAATACTGCGGATAAAACATGTGAAATGTTTTGGTTTTTGCTTCATTGTACCGTACAACTTGACGTTTGAAGATTTTCATATAATTTATCGATTGTTGGATACTGACAAGTGCACTAGAACAATAAGGGACTGGAAGCGACGACGACAGTGAATTTTGGTGGTTATTTCTTGATCTTATCTCTTGTTTTTCAAACTGCACATATGAATGAGTATTCTATCATATTTTTTTTCTTCAACATTTTTAGAGGCTCCCACTTGAATTGCATCGCATTGTGCTCCATAGACAAGTGCTACGTTAAAAGAAACCCAAACGAGTAAACGTCGGGCAAGTGATATTGTTTACCGCCCTCGACTGACATCTCGTCAGTTTCAATTAGCGCTGCATCCAGACAAATACCATGTTTCTCACGTTGTAGTCGCGATTTCTATTTCGTTCGTTCATATTTATTTGTCACACATATATATAAATACATCTTATTCATTACGTTGCGAAAAAAAAATGAATGAATCACAAGTAAATAAAAAACAAATTGTGGTACAAAAAGAGGGTGCCGAAAGTGAAAGCTGCATTTTCAAACTCTTCATATTGAATATTCAGATGGTATTTTTTATGTCGTCGATGGCAACGTTAAATCAATATTATTCACTGTCCTGTCGCCCCACTCTCATTGTTGGGTGTGATGATGTAATTGAAATTAAACACGCGTGCCGATTGCTCAGAATTTCATACGTTGATATATAAAAAAAAAAAAGAAAAAACAAAAGGAAATTACCCCAGGCACTACAACAACCGGACAATGTGACGAGATGACAATGATTTGAAGCAGCGCAAAAGCACGATTGTATGGCTCCAACAACTACTTACGCGTAGCACTTGGATTCATAGCTTCCATACTTAACTATACTATTGTGCATTCCCAGACGGCGACGAGAGTGTGAGAGAGATCGCTCTGTCCTATTCTTTTATTTCCTCCGTCATCCGTTCAACTCGACTTATTTACGTGCGCTTTTATTTTTTATGTTTTATACTCTCTCGCAACATGAATCTCTAGGGTGTTTCACATTCGTCTTCATACCGCACAGGGTAATCATTTTTTATGTGGCATACGCCCTCTCAAGTCCCGAGTCATTGTTTTATAAATTGAAAACTTGCAAATTTATTTGTAATCGTTGAATTATTTATCAAACAAACGACGATTTGATAGTCTATCTGAGTAGAAAATAAACATTTTATCTTTCTCATTTGAAGTTATGTTTGCAGGGCGCCATTTTAAATTACACACCGTGGCATGTTCTTCATTTCACATATACTTTCTTCATCCCGTCTTTCCTTTCTCATTTCTCTTGTAGACCCTCACGAAGGGGTAAGTGACACTGCACGAACTCTCGGTCTTTTACCTATTTATAAACCCAAATAAAATACGATGACTTTTGAACCGTGGCACACTCTCTTCCTCTGGCATTTCTTCTCGAGGTAAATGTAGCTTTCATCTCATTCTCGTTGCTTCCTTTTTATGTCTCGTCGACTTTATCCCGCCTTTCTATATCTTTCACTTGCCGTGACGTATCAACTGAACAACAGTCGGCGTTTCGTGATTATAACGATATGAAGGTACATTTGTCGTCAAGAATTACTGTAAAATTTCGCTTCTCCTTTATTAATTAAATAGAAAAAAAAGAAAAGGTGCATGTGAAGAGAAGGAGAAAAGAATATAAATAGTTTTCGATTCCAACTATATTTTATGTAGTTGAAGCCATAGCGGGACATGTTGGTCAAAATGCGTGACGCGACCGGAAGTATAGTAACCAATACAGCCATGACATGCTTGGTTGCATAGCGCACATAAAAAAATACAATTATCATAATTTCATCGTTACTCTCAAGTAATTCTTCAATTCTTCTACAAATTTTTTTATCTTCTCTCGCTTGCAATATGAAATTTAATATTTGCTATATTTACGACATATAACTTGTATGTCATTTTCATTGTATAATATTGCGAATTTTCTTTATGTCAAATATAATGGTAGATATAAAAGTGATTGCTTGCGATGATATCATTATAAGATTGAGAATTTAACTTGGAAAATGGTAAATGCAGAAAAAGTGAACGACCAACACTTAAGCGAAGGCACTCAAATGAGCTCAAATATATGCAGTATATGTAATGACATGATGACTCTATGTGAAATATCTTTGGCTATTATATTTCTTGCCACTGTTTCAATTATAATTATTCATCCATTCGTTAAATTCAGTGACAGATATATATATATATATATATATATGTGTGTGTATATATTCGATTGCCAACTTGGGATAAACATGACTGGTTGGTTGGATATATTGTGAGGAACCGGATTTCCGAAAAAGGAAAAATGCCAGCAACACTCAGATGCAGAAACTGACTACAGTAATGACGACAACAACGACTACGTCAGTCATGTATGGGTGATACGCCCACACGTTGCGTATGTCAGCGTGATTAAATGCTGAAAGAGCGACAGAGACGGAGAAATAGTAATGTGAGATGAAAAAAAAAACAAGACAAATTGACATGTAAGAGGGATGGAGGAAAAAAGATGGGAGGAAGGCGGAAGTAGTAGATGGCAATCAAATATATTTTCAATAGAAAAAAAATACTTGTATATTTGTCCCAATGTAACAATAGCTAACGGACAGAAAATAAACGTGAACAGGGTCAATGTTGATAAATTGTATATATATATATATATTTAACCTCCTTTTCCGCACATTTTTTTCTGCCTTCAATGAGTGTAAAATAAAGACACATGATGAGGAAGAGATAGTTATGGGTAATTGAACTTCATGACAGACTCACTTATATATAACTGAGCGAGCAAGTTATTGGTGCCAATGTCCATATTGGACAGACGAGAAATTGCCTCAAACATGTGATTACATGTTAATGAGAGAGTGTGTATGTGTATGCGTGTATGCGAGTGAGAAAACAGAGACGGGCGTTAGATATATTCAAAGTGTTTCGTGTCTATTTGGATAGGACAACAAAAATATCCAATTAATTTGCTTATATACCTTTGATAAATACAATAATATTAGAATTATCGAATTCCTCTTGAAATAAACATCATATGTGCATATATGTCCCGTAGAATTCCTGCGAGTGAGACTAGGGCACGAAGAGAGTATTGTTCAAGGTCAACACCATCGCACCGGTCAATAACACTCTCCACGTTATTTTGCATTAATTTATTATTGCAAAATTATTCTTAAATAATATAAGAACAAATGTATATTGAATATTGATAAATAAAACTGATCGTCATCTAACTATAATAATTGTGCGTCATCTTATGTATTATTGAAATATATATATATATATATTGAGTATAAAACTTATTGATTTTCGTGAATATAAAATTCCATGCAAACAAAACAGGTTATAATAATATAGAAGAGTGCGTTGTTGGAGAATTGCGATAATGGGATATGATACATTACTGCTGTTACTCCACGTAACATTACACATCTACAATAGTCTACATATATATATATATATCACTCCTATTGAATGATGAATTTCTAATATTGCATTTAGTTTTATTTTTTTATCACTCTTCTACAGCAATACCTAATTGAATTTAAATATATGAATAAGAATTAATATGTCTGTCTTTCAATCGTCCACGCATAATCCTCCCACATTTTTAATAAAACAGTTTAGCAATCATTGGATAAACCCAAAGATTATCACTGATGTATTATAAAATATTAAAAAAATAGCTATATGCATAGATACGTAGGTAGAGTATATAGATATGATAGAATACAAAACTCACAGTGATAATTGCCGGCTTTTCATATCACTCATGCTACGGTGATTAACACTCACATGACATACTCTGTCCAATGTATAAAAAAAAAATCAAAACAACATGAATAACAATGGAGATTAATAAAATAGTAATATGGTGACACAATTTGATGCAACACTGATACTAATATATAAATATGTGCTGGAAACGCGACAGTACACAATAAATGGGCTACAATATACATAAATAATATATGTAACAAGTGAAATAAAGAGATGATAGGAATGATGGTGAATGAAAAAAAAAAAAAAAAAAAAAAAGAAAAAATGCACAATACTTATAGACAAGCAGATGGGATATTAATACACACACACACATGAATTGAGAGCACGCGTGTTGATAAATGTGTATTCCACGTTACTGAAGGAAGTATATGTGTCCAAAGGACATGAGACAAACGTTCACCACAACGGTGTAACACACAACGGTAAAGGAGTACTACAACGGTGTTTTTCCCGCAAGGGGGGCACAAAAAGAAATGGAGGTAGTGATGGTGATGTTGGTGATGTTGGTGGTGGAAAGTCGCAATGCCTGGTAAAAAATACACTAACAACACTCTATTCTCTACACAACTACGCAATGTATATGTATTTGATTTGTAGCATTGTCACGTGAATGGTTTACCGGACAATTTCTCCGTATCTATAAAATATCTCGTCTTCTCACAGCGCTATAACTCCATTAATATCTTTTAAATATCCCGTATACTCACAATTTTTCGTCTTTAAATTTTTCATACGGCTATTTTATTTACTTACGTTTGCTTTCAATATAGAAAACGTCAATTAGCTCACGTTGAACAAGTATTTATGAGATAAAACGTTATAATTTGCCGCTTGATGATGAGCCAATGAAGGTGTCACTATTGCACATCAATGATGACAGTTTACAGAGAATAATAATTGGCAATTTAAATAACAATATAATTTCATTAATTATTTGTTTATCACAATGTTATAACGATAGATTTTGTTGTATGGGTGTGCCCCAAAAATTTATTAGATATAGCTACCCGTCACAATGTTAACCGTCAAACGTGGGGAAACGCGCCGGCCATTTTGATACTGACACGGTGAAAGAAAGCGAAATAGAGTGGTGACGCGCACGCATAAAAATCCGATTGGCGCGCACTCTTGTGATTATACGACGTACCAAATAACATGTGGCGCGAAATTATTTTCAATTTCTTCAAATAAATTATATAAATATTTTAACACAAAATGTCAATGCTGCAAAGTGTATTATGACGATGACAAAATTCATAACTAGTACGAATTCAAGTATAATGAAAAATTAATGCAACTTTCACACCGTCCGTTAATAATGGAAATATTGTATAACCTCAAATGTAATAAAGTAATAACACACGATATGCGAAATTGATAAATGTGTATGTTTTGAAATTTGTACTTGTATTCTATTTTATATGATAATATATTGAATTGAGAAGAGTATCGAAATAATAAATTATATAATTCAATATAATAATTATTATGAATGAAAAATGTAACGGGGAAAAATGGAAAAAAATGTATACTCATGAATAAAATCTCTGGTGTGTGAATTACTAATTACGTTCCTGCACTGTTCGATTGGCACAACATTTTCAGGATAGTTTCGTGATATCCAAAGGTGGCGCAGTATGGAGTGGTGTGACAAGGAGCGACAGATTGATTTGGTGAAATTTTGATAGTGCACGAGGTCAACAGGTATATAAAAATTGTATACTATACGATATCATGTAGTAAAATATTATAATTGAATTAGAACGTTTGATTTTAATCATATTGATATACGTATCATATATGAATGATGAGGAATTCATTTTCAGAAATACATGTGATAAACTCGACCACGTGGGTCCCACGTTTTCACAAACAAGTGCCGAAAGACGATTATTTTCGTTGCATGCAATCAGTCAAATGTATTAAACAATTTCAAGATCTAAACGTTAACAATTATGAGACAATAGATGAGAAAAGTCATGAAGAAATAATCACTCAGGCATATTAATTGCCAACTATCTTTGACTGCGTTGTTTAACCGGTACGTTCAAAATTTTTTTCATTCACACCACACATTTTATACCAAAAATGTTTTCATTTATGCTGCTTGGCGCTCAACAACTCTTTTCATACTGAACATATTGGTTGTATGAAAATTATGAATTATTGTCAAATGTTCAAGTGGGAGAAGCCGTTACGGGAAATAGTTTAGACGATAGCAATATATTGATGATGATAATGTGAATAAATAGAACACAATGAATCAATACATATAAAGGAAAAAATAACAATAATAATCAGAAATAACACGGAAAATAGTATACAATCAATATATTTGTTTTTTTTTTTTTTTCCTTTTTTTTTTTCATTTGAAAATATAATCTGCAAATGTACTCAAACATCATGTCGAACGAAGAGCCAATAGCGAAAAAATGCAAGCATTCCATTCTATCAGAACATGTTTTGAATCAAAAATTTCAAGATATATTCCGTAAACATTGGGCAAATCATATGAGTATCAAAATGCCAAACATGGAAATTTTTGCTGAGCCATTTAGAGTCTCGAAAATATCAAATTTTATTCGTAGCCAAACATTTATGGATGAATTAAAGAGTGAATTGGCAGATGTTCATAGTAACAGAATTCACAATGATTTATATCAATTTGAACAAACAAATGACTTGGCCAATTATGGATCAGAGTGTATGGCAACTTTACATCACACATTCAGAACAGAAATGACCACGTGGATGGAAAATGTAACAAACATTGAATTGGACTGTACAATATCAATGACTGGCTCATGTTATTATGATGGTGATTATCTGTTGTGTCACGATGATAATATGGGCGACAGACGAATTGCTTTCGTACTTTATTTAATGCCAGATTGGACAGCAGAAGATGGCGGTACATTGGACCTATTTGATACAGATGATAAAGGCTTGCCGAGAAATATTGTGCATTCACTTGTACCAGAGTACAATTCATTGGTATTTTTCGAAGTTTCTGATTGTTCTTATCATCAAGTGGCTGAAGTAACTTCAGCTGAATTTTCTCGATGGACAATAAATGGTTGGTTCCACGGTCCAAAGAGAATTAGTCAACCTCCACGACCCAACATCGACTATCAATATATTGAACCAATTGATTCCAACGAAGATATGAATTACTGGATTATGGACTCGTATCTATGTGCCGGTATTGTTAGTGGTATTCGCGATGATGTTGAGCGCCAATCTTATGCATATCTTGCGCAATTTCTCAAAGAAAAAGTCTATGTCCAATTGTCAAAGGAAATACTATCCGACTCAATTAAATGGAAAAGAGTTGGGCCGCCCAATTTGCGTAATTATGAAGTTGCAGATGAAACATCACTGTCGGGCATGTTAAAAAATTTTTTCTCCATGTTCAAGAGTTTACCATTTTTTACATTACTCAAACAATATACCGAATTGGATTTGGTGCCTGACGGTCAAAATATGAAGCCAAAAATGACCATTGAATTGCAACGTTGGTCAAAAGGATGCTATACACTAATCTGTGATAAATCAACTGGTAATGACAATGCAACATCTGCACGCGCAGCTGAGGACAATGTTGATGATGAAAAGTCTAATATCAACGGTAATATAGGCAGTTGTGAAGATACAAAAGTGCAAAAAACAATGAATGATGAAGGTAAAAACGAGAAAAATAATGACAAATTAACGGACTTGTGTGCCAATTGGGCCAGCAACACTGGCCATTATGAGAAGGATAATGTTTTGCGAACGATCCTGAAGGATAAAAGGCCGACAATTGAAAAAAAACAGGATGAATCGGAAGAGGCATCGTGTTCAAAGTCCGAGGATTATTCTACCCGCAGCCCACCTCTAAATCCGGATTCAGAAGACTCAGAAGTTTCTGATATTGGTGATTATTTATCTGATTCATCGCGATACTCTGATGATGCTAACGATGATGGTGATAATGTTGGTGATGAAGATGATGATGATGATAATGATGATAACGATGATGATGATGATGAGAAATCGGTTACTGAGCCTGGTGCATTGGATGTTATTATTCATTTTCATACAAGTGAAGTGCCTGATGATGAGACAATAGATTATGTAGATCCAAAGGAGCCTGATGGCGCTCTGATACACGTAACACCTGAAGATAATCATCTCTGCTTAGTTTACAAAGTACTGAGTACCTGCAGATTCCAAAAGTACATAAATCATTATTGCGAAGGTTACTTTTACAATTTAATATGCACTTATTATGAAAAATGAATTTATCATTAAGTTATGAAAGATAAAGGAGATGGAACGTTTTTCATACCTGATATTTTTAACGTCTAAGATTTAAATATAGCAACCCTCACA
Source organism: Galerucella tenella (assembly GCA_910591685.1). Taxonomy (NCBI): domain Eukaryota; kingdom Metazoa; phylum Arthropoda; class Insecta; order Coleoptera; family Chrysomelidae; genus Galerucella; species Galerucella tenella. Next base: position 7,385 of record CAJUYH010001262.1, on the reverse strand, counting down.
GTGAATAGAAAGTACTATGAACAATATAATGAGCGAAGAAAAATGAAATTTTTATACAATCAGGTCAAATCAAAACCAAAAGAGAAACCGTGATTTTTAAACGTTGTCAAATGATGATATAACCTTCGGCATGTAATATAATATAGTATTTGTATTAATAAAATTATCAGTATTGATGGCCATTGTTGTACTTTTTAATCGTCAATATTAATAAGCCTCAATGTTAATTTTGATAAGAAAAACAATGATACTGCATTATTTTGGTAAGTAAATCTGATAATGTAATGAATATCAGATTGACAGTGCACCTTGAATAATGAATAATAGACAAGATATAGAATAGGGTGGTGATAATGGTGTAATATCGTATAAAAATACTGGAATCATTCACTTTATAAGATTTTATTCAAGTGAACTCTATATATATATGCATACTGTACACAACATGACAAAGTTAATTGGGTATCAAAGATAAAGTAGAGGATAATGAGTGAGACACAATTCAATTACTCATGCGTTCAAATCAATTAATCGGATGCAATTGAAAATTATTGCAATTTACTTTTTCTACAGGTAGAACTGGCTTTCGAAAAAAAATGATAAAAAAATTAAAATTAAGTCGTAAATAACTCGTGATAAAGAGTTACATTAATAAAACAATCTGTTATAGATTCAGAACAGGCTTAAATTTTTAGTTAGTAGGCAAAGTACAATACATAATTGACTTATGTCTTAATCTCATCGAGGGAAAAAAAATCAATAAATATATATAAATATATATATTTACATATATATATATATATACATAAGGCTTACGCTCGGTCAGAAGATTCCAATATTCCCGGCTCATTAATTTTCTTATCCTGACGCATGTTATGGTTTTCATCAGCACCACTATTATTTGCAGCTTCAACTTTGATCTGTGGTAACTGAAAAATGCCACAAACTCTTTTATATATCCTCTAATTGCCCCAATAATAGGAAATTAAATTCTTATTTTTTTAATCTAATATCATTGTCTACAGCAAAAACAATAAATTCTTTTCTCTTATGATGGTTGTTGTCTTGAATAATAAGAATCGCCTGTGAAAAAAATTAATAGATACATAACAAGTGAATAAATGAAAATGAATGAACCATGCAGAGGAGAAAAAAGAGTGATTGAGTATTGATGAGAAATAATTCAAGACTCACCTGAGATGCCAGAGATGACACCGTAAACATTCTTTTTTTCATCTCATTCATGTGTAATTCCTGTTGATAGCTGGCATCACTCTCTCCCAATTCATCGACTTTTGTATCATTAACAGAACCTGTTGAATATTCAACGTGAACCCATGAACATACCATTGGCGATGAAGGCAATGAATTTTTACTCGGTCTTGGCAATCGTGGTGACAAACGTCTGAGCAATGAGACGATCTTTGATCTGCAAATATTATTTAAAAAGTTTACTATTACATTGACCCTTTTTGCTTAGGTATTTCTTGTTCTATTTGTTTTTCTAGGTCGAACGATTTTCACATACTTTGTTGTCGGTGTCCTGAATCCGCCCACATTTATATGCTGACCGCGAGACAAATGTTCAACACTACGACTTGCGTTATGCCAATCAGAATTTATTTTACGACCCATACGCCAATCTAAACTATTGCTCTGACGTGCTTAAACAAGTGTAAAAATTGTATGAAAATGGTAATAGAAAAATTCAAGACAACCCAAGAAGAAATAAGTTGAAAGTGAAAAATAAAATACCTAAATCCATTGACCGCGGTCCAATTCGCCAGTCCAATGATGGATTATTTCTATTAACATGATATATATTATCACACGATTTAGTAGTAAACCAGGTACCTTGATGACGACGTCTCAATAATCTTGATACGGGCCCCGAATGTCTGAAATTATTATTTTCATTATATCACATTTGATTGCATGTATTAGCACTTTGCACAATTCAAATATACTTACTTTTTGAATTTTCGCGTTTGACTCAGCAGCTTGTTATCGAATGTTGTGACCTCAATTTCCGGCTCCGGACAGTAAGTGCCAATTCTAATGTGACTGTAAGCCGCTGTGAGTTGAACACCGTCTAGTGGTCGAAAACTTTTACGCTCCGTCGACGAGACTCGAACTATTTCAATTGTTGGACGACCGTCATCCATATTCATATTTTTCCTCTGTTTATTTTCCGCTTATACCCGATATATTGCCACTTTATCATAAATTTCGGCTTTTATCTTTCTACATGACACAATATAAAGGATTTTTGTACATTTGAACACAGAGCATTGAAGGTACATCAATTACTCTTCAACTGGGAGGGCAGGATACTTGTTACGTTAAGAAAAGTTTAATGTAATACAAAATTAATTCAATCACTACATTGTGGAAGAATGAGCAAAAAGTGGATTGTTGTTCATAAGTACAGATGCCTATAGATATATATTATTGAAGCACCGTAGATTAACTCGTCTCGCACTCACGATTTTCTATTCACGTCAGTAACTTTTTAGAGCGACAAACTTGGGATAGATATAGATGAAAAAGAAAAAAGATGATCATGTGCTATCTATATACATAGATAGATATTATAATACTGTAACGTTACGCTCAGACGAGCAGTTAAAGCCCAAGACGATCAACCTACATACACAAACACGTAGATGCCTACGTGTGTATACATATATGAATAGTTGGCGGCAGCCTTCCCGTCATATTCATGTATAACACAAACACTTGAACGCGTTTTAAAACACCTAGATAGCCCAAATAAATATTGCATTGAAAATCCATAAATTCCTTTACTTAATATTGAATAGAAAAAAATATGGAAAAGATTTTTATTTGACTATTGAGTATGTAGTAGAAAATTATTATTATGAATGATATAGTGAGGATTGTGTGGATATATGTAAGACTGAATGCCGCGAAAATCCAAGTAAGTCGCAATTATTTCCAATCAATAATCATCAATTGAATGTTCGCTAATGAATCTTAAAGATGTAAAACAGAGAGATTGATAATTCGATAGACCACATATGTGTGTAATGACAACAAGTGTTTCATCATTGAATGACACACGGTTGTGTGACGGTGTGTGTGTCCGCGTATATGCTACAATAATATTTACGTCCTTGCCAATAATACGACGACTATACTAACAGTTTATGTATACACACCGAAGCGCATGTGGTTTCATTGATAAAAAGAGAGAATTTCTTTTGCGCTCTTGGCATATACCGATATCATTGAATTTTGCTCTTTGAATCTCTGGTGACAATTGGCCTCTCCTCAATACCAACCATAATTACATAAAATACAACAAGCGTCGCGTTCTAATTGCCCAACACTATTTTTTTTCGAAAAACAATGCGAGTGAATAAATGCTTTTTTTTTCTTATATCAAACTGGTTCACGCTTTGCTTTTGAGCGCGCGCTTTGACACAAATCCGCTTTTATTCCACCTCAAAGCATATTGTGCCCGGAGGGGGGAGTAGGGAAATAAACTATAAATAAAAATATAAATGGATGAGAAAAAATTTAATTGAATAAATATAAATTGTATGAATTGTTTTTCTTCTATTGAATCTAGTCCAGGCGCTTCATTACTATGTGCAACTTACAATGTATTTATATTCTATTACCTGATGAATGCTATGACTCGTCGCTCAACAGGATCTTCTCGTCGCATATCTTGCATACATATAATGTTATTGTTACTATCCTTCGTGGAATAAAAAAACTTTTGTTCTCGATATTGCAGAATGTGGTGATGAAATAATAATTGGCGTTGATGTCACGAGGATGACCCTGGCGACGAGGCTGCGATAAGACATTATCAACCCGGCATAATTATAACGCCCACATCTCGATATACACCGATAAATTGACGTAAAATCAACTGTAACCGCTACTATAACGATCACATGATGTCATAATATGTTCACGTGACCCGACATTGTACGCAATATATTAACAATAATGATGAGATAGAACGGCGCTATTTATTCGCATACTTCCGCTTCCGTAAGTACATTTGGGCTTCTTCTCGTCATCGTTGTAGTCGTCGACGTCATCAGAACAATACAATCCCGTTTTATTCTTTTTATATTCGTAATATTCAACATTATTCTATTTTTATACATAACTATATGTTTATTTTTGTTTATTCGCTTCACGTATAATAGTTGTGTTTGGCATAGTTGCGGGTGGTGTATTTAGTGGTCGGCACCACACTTGGGTCACTGTTGACCGATGCATTGGTCAATTGAATAATTTTCAATACGCAATATTGTCAATTTAATAACTTATACAAATGTAAACAAAAATATTGGTGCATGAGTTGATTCACTTTCCCCTCTCCCTTTTCTTTTTCACAACCACACAATATAAGGTTATATTTGTTAATGTCTCAAAATGAATGAGTTGAAAACGTTGAAAATAAATCACTATTGCTAGGACGGGGCGATGCCGTCGACTGTGGACATAAACTCGAGAACCAACTTACACGTCTGTATATCCACCACTCTCCTCCACCCTACTCACTCTTTTACATTTCATAGTTGCCACCAGTCTTTACTGTTTCGTCTCTTGCTTGTGGCATTTACCCACGGACTTGCGCTCTAACTCACTATTTATATTTGCATCTATATCTATGACTATAGTCTATATATAAAAGTCCCATTGCGACATATCAATAAAAAATATGTCATCGTCTCACCATCAATACCGCTAATGATGTAAATTTATGTAGATTCAATTATATTTTGGAATGATGTGATGGATTATAATGTGCACATCAAGATGGCTTTTATATATTTATGAAGATAGTATGTTTTGTATTTGACATTGGAGGCAAATCAAGTAATTTCCAACAAGTCATTGATGATAATATTCACAATACTTTCACAATACAATGAGTGAATATCCAGAAAAATAATCGATAATATTATTTTACATCAGGGGAACGAAAAGATATGCGCTTGAATATTTTTTCGTTTCTTCTCAACATACAACCAAATACTGTGATGAAATGCCTGAAACAGAGTTAAATAAAGACGTCTATCCAATTTAAAACTACACAGTATTTTTACTTAAAAAAATAGAAATTTATTTTGTTTCTTCAATACATTTCTTCCATGAATTTTTGTTGTACTTGATTGTTTTTTTTATTATTTCACTATTTTTTTTTTTTTTTTTTTAATTCAATGATGATTGGCACACAGCTTTTACAGTTGTGAACATAATCTGAAACAAAAAATCATTCTCTCTTGCTGCTGCTAATGGTGAGAGTACAACTTACCAATTTACTAAACACACACTGAAATTCATCTGAAAATAAAATTATCATCTCGCTATTGCCCAAGTATAAAATTGTAAAATAGCACGGACTCACTTTTGTCACTGAAAACAAACAAGCGAACGTATTTCCCGCGATATTTGCGATCATTGAAATTGCAAACGGAACTTGTGGGACTCGCGATTTTTCTTCTCTTTCACCCTCCATCACCAAACGAGATGTTTATATTTATATATATATATATATCGATATATAATCTTTTTTTTTTTTTTTTTTCATTGAATTGAGTTCGTCTATGTGAGAGCACGAGCAAAAGAGTGATATCACTGATGCACAATGAAAAAATACTGGAGGCCCAATCAATAGTTATCAAGATTTCCTCATAAGCTCGCATTAATACTAATAGTTAGAAGAAAAAAACCAATAACAAGTATAACAAATAACAATATAAAAACGGAGACGCTTTGATAAACAAACTCTCACAGCACTATGTATAGTTCAACATATCACCAACTAACAGTTTTATTCGGTCCCATTTTTTTTTATATTTTCTTAATTATCACTCAAGCGAACAAACAAACTTTAACTTCGCAACTCCAAACAGTAATAACGTTTGTAAATGAATAATATGATACATCAAAAGATAATTTCACGTGGTTCTTTTTTCATCTCAATGTTATTCCGCATGCAATCCTTTCTCCAACCTATTACACGTGACTCGAGGATTCATTTTTCATTATTATTTAATTTTTCATTTTTTTCTTTTTTTTTTCCCAATTGAAGTGAACATTAAACTTTTACTTATTGAAGATTCACTGAACGCACGAACATACGATGAAAAAACTTGGGATGAGCCGAACCATAAACTGAACAACAAACATTAACGTCAGCAACAACAATAGCAGGAACAACAGCTCGAATTTTTATGAAATCGTTTGGGCGTCGGTTTTGTGAAAATTAAACACATATTTTGTTTTTTATTATCTGCATAGCGGCATCTATTTTCATTAATATTTTTATGTATCTTTCAGACACACCTGATACACTTGATCCACTGCACCTCATCTCGTCGACGCTCGTTGGGCATCGGGCCATCTCATGGGATTCGTTCACTATTTCATTTTTTCCATCGCAATCAACGATAATTCACGTTAAACTCTTAAACAAAATCATATCACAATTTTTTACGGGAGAAAAACAAGTAAAACCATATGTATAAATATAAACATAACACGACCCGATCCCACAGAGATGTCGACGAGTTCACGAACAAACACTTTTATTATTACATCACTGTACACAATTTTTTGGAGGTATTCATTTTTTGTTTTTGAATTGCATTTATACTTTCGCTGATATTGTTTCTATTTTTTTTCTTTCATTTTGCAATTACGTCAATGAATTAACAATACGCGAATGCAACATACACAATAACTTTGCATATCGCGTCTGCACTTGTATTTTCCATTTCATTTTACTTTTCTTTTTACCACCAAAACAACAATTAATCATATTCACAAGCATTGTAAACTCATTATTATTATTATTATTATTATTATTATTCGTTTCATTCCCTTTTTCGCATCGTTTCTTTTTTTTAATCTATGAAATTTGATTAGACGTTGTGCTGCTGTGCGTGGGATACTCGCACATTGAGTATCCATTCGTGGACGCTAAAACTGTTCACTAATTCTGTTTATCTTGCCATATTATTTTTTTTACATCACAATTTTTTTTTGTTTCAACTAAATGATAAAATCATTCTTCACCACCACTACAGGCCACCAAAAATGTCTCTAATGTTATTTTTTACTGTTACTCACGTTCTTTGTCTGAGTGATGCATATTTTCGTTTTTGTTTATGACACAAGCACTTAACTAAGTTACGCCACACAAGACAAACTTTTTTTTTCCTATATAATTGAACAATACGAAGAAAGAGCTGATGTTGATTAATTAAATTATATTAAATCTTAGCAAAATAGAAACGAAAAGAATTTTCGCTGCCTCACCTCAATCTCTCTTTTCACTTGTATACACCCAAATGTATTTAGAAAAAAAAAAAAAAAAAAAAAAAAAAAAA
>CAJUYH010001261.1:30541-50793 GCA_910591685.1 Galerucella tenella | reverse complement strand
ATATATATATATATATATATATATATATATATATATATATAGAGAGAGAGGGAGAGGGAGAGAGAGACAGTAACCGCCTATTTTGATGAGGTTTATAAATCGCACAGGCTGGTTTGGTGCACGGATATACGGCGATATTGGGATCGTAGGGATGACGTTAACCCACCCTCCCCAATACCACTTTTTCTCTTATGAAAAACACTCATGTACCCACCCACAAGTTCGCTCTCGTTGCGCTCACACTGAAAATCATCGATATACATAACTGTTGACCGTACCAAACTGTGCAGCCGAGAATATGACCTGTATATATTCGCAATGGCAATTTTACGGACCGTGAGAGCGTGCGGTTTGGGGCTCATGCATATTCTCTCACTCCCTCGCTCGTTCGCTTCATTATTTACACCATTCCCATCACTATTTTCACCTATTTCAAATATTCCTCTATATTTTATTTTAAACCTATACCAAATAGATATGGAAATAAAATGGAACGTTTATTATTTTAATGTCATCCTGTTTTTATAATTCACATACGAATTTTTAATATATACAAAAAATTATCAATTGTGAATAATGAATGGGTATATTTTGCGAACATACATTGATTACAATTATTGTTTATTTGTAATAATAATAATTAATATTGAAATAACTGGACTATTGACATAAATATATATATATATATATATTGAATAAAATAAAAATTATATATATATGTATATATCAACTCCGGGGATTTTTTCTTATATAAATACAAGATCAAAACAATTTATTGCATTATTAATTATTATCATTATTATTCATAATATTTAAATGAATTTCATCATGTGAAAATGATATATAAATATATATATATAAACGTATGGTGAACATGTTAACTCAATCGTCTTGATAATTTGTGGGATAGTATATATGTATATATTGTTCGCTAATTTTGCAGTTGTATGCAAATACCCAGTGGTATGCGTAACTTTCCGTAGCAATTGAGTTTAGCAGTGGGAATGTCGGCCATTCGCGTATATGGTTGATGTGGTATTTATTTATATATATTTATATATATATATATACACTTGTATATGGTGCAGTATAATATATATAAGGGAATGATAGAAGGGACCAGAGGCAGCCGACTGACCCCCGCAGGCACTTTCAGTTTATTTACTTTGATTCCAAGTTTCATCAAAGTTAGTTACTCAGATATATCTTGAATCCCGCCTCCTCTCTATAAATACATACACCACGCACACGCGCATTTATATATTTATGTGTGTGTGTGTGTGTGTGTGTGTGTGTGTGTGTGTGTGTGTGTGTCTTCAGTACTTTGCTGTATATCTTACTCGTCCTTTCTCTTATGTTTTACTCGGTATTCACTAAAGAAGTCGTTGAGTACCATCTGAAATGCACTTAGGTGGCATTCCCGCATAACCAGTAAATCATAGCATCGCTACAACAGTGAGAGTATCTCATGAATTTCACTAGTTTACTTAGTAAATATATCCAAACTATCATATATCAACACTTATCATAATAATAATATCCATTCACACGGTATTTAATTAATATTTGATTAATTAATGTATCCTTAATATAATTGTGTATCGTTTCACGTGCGTATCTTTTATGTGACGTTAAAATCAACTATAAAGTAATACATTTAGCATTTTTTTTTTTTTTTTTTTCAATTTATTTTTGCTATTGAATAAATTTTTTTTTTATGCGAAAGAAAATGAAAAAAATGTTCAGTATCTAAAAACGAACACAAAGGGGTGTTATTAAATATTTAATGTTATAAAAAAATTTGGTTAGTTGATTAATTAGTTAATTAGTTAATTAATTAAACGCCAAAGAACAAAGGCGTGTATTGTTGGGGCTTGGCATGTAGAATTGACGTGGAGAAAAAGAGAAAAAGAGAAAAAGAGAAAAAGAGAGTGGATGAGAGGGATGAAATGAGTAGCGTTGCGGGTTGAAGCTAGTGAATATAGGCTGTGTGATGTTGAGTAGTACTCTAATCTCAAAACTGCGTGATGTATACGCATAAACAGATGCTGATGATATATTAATATTTTAAATTCAATTAAAAGTTTATATATTGTCCCTAAGGAATTTATGATTTTATATATATATGTGTGTATGCTTCGAGGGTTTTTGATGTCGAGGGATGAATGAATATCACATGTGAATTTACTCCTCTATAAAAATTTTTATCGCCTGGAAAAAAAAGAACTAAATGTTTTTACAATTAAACATTTTTTTTCTCGTTTATTCATTATTAAATTTTATTTTTTAATTTATTTTTCATGTGAAATGAGTTACATTTGGTATCAATTGCAACTGTATTGGCAAACTGCCCTGAGGTTTATTTACAAACATATACAAAAGCATACAAACACAGTGGAGTATGAATATTATATTCGCGGTATATTTGAAAACCTTTTTTTTTTCTATTTTTTTTTTTTAATTATTTTTTTCGTTTTCTGACTGTTTTTTTATTTTTTGTAGTAGTCAGTAACGCTCGTCGACGCATATGAAATTTGTTGCTGTCCGTCTCCGATGCATTATAATGGCGATTCGATGAAGCTGAACAACAGCACACTCGTTATTTTATTATTATTTATTATTTTTTCCTTGTTATTTTCACATCCACCAGTCATATCATGTGTCACGCATATTCATCGTATAAAATTCCATTTATCCTGGGGCAAAATAAAGATAAAAACATGTGATTAAAACAGAAAATGCGCGAATAGTAATCTGTGAATGCAATTGAGTGTACAAATGTAAACAAAAATAAAAATAGAAAATGTCAAATTATCCGTCATTTTTATCATTTTTATATTTTATTTTCATTATATTATCATTATCGTTTTTGTTTTTATGCATATTTTTTTTTCATTCTAAATAGAATAATACATCTACATATAAAATGAATAATAAAAATGAATTTCAAGAATAAAATTTATTATTTGAATGTCTATTCAATTATAAAAAATGGAAATAAAATTTATTAATTCAACAACGATAAAAATGTATTTTTAGTATTTGCAAGAATGTTCTTGCCGTTAAAAGTAACGTAATATAATTTTTAAAGTTTAATCGTTATAATGCAACACAAATAAACGTGCGAAGAAGTGAGCACATGTTCGTGACCTGAAACGATAAAATTTAAAAGTAAAACCACTTGGTGTGTCATTCATATAGAAGTATCACCATACTTATATGTGTATATAGTAACACTGTATTGAGGTATTTTAGTGATGGTATAGCAGTCTGTAGCACACCTGAAGTTTACAACCTGTCACGGACGCTGCGGAGAACCGGACATTTAATGCCACGTATCCGTCTGACTCACACGGTCTGCTTCTACTTCACGTATTCTGCGGTATAAAGTGAAATTGCCGCGTTCTAAAGTGACATAACGAGATCAGACATCACTCGACAGAGTGTCATATTTGTCGATACAAAAATATGTATTTAATATACAAAATTGTCTTTTTCACATTTATTATAACTTCTTTGAATATTTGGAATTAAATTTTTCTTTTACATGAAAAATATATATATATATATATATATATATCAACTATTTTCACCGCGTCATATTTTGAAACGGAATCATTACTCCCCGGATGGCAGTGGTATCGAATTGTCAGTGTATTGAATTTTTCATTCCGCCCCTTTTTATTCCTTTTTTTTTTTTCTTGTGCCATTCGCATTTTGGTGGGCGGGTGCAACGCCATCTGAATGCATTTCCGGTTGCTGTATTGAGCGAAAGCCAGCGCCATTTCACTGTGTGCCCTCTTTTTACCTTTCTTTATCCGTCTTTCTCCCGCGTCTGTATACATGTATACATGTATAAATATAGAGCATAGGTTCATATATTTTCTCACTTTTGCACTCATCCTCCTCCTCCTCCTCTTTCACTCCGGCTTCTACTTTTCACGAGGGCGCCGATTCCCTTTTGCTTCTGTTTTCGCTGGGTTACTACATAAAGAATTGGTTGACGAGTGGGCACACCAATGGTCTTTTTCTTCCTCTCTGTATTATTTTTTTTTTTTTTTTTGACTTCATTCTCACACTCGTATGTATATTCATGCATTCGAATTGAAAACCTCTCGATATCTCTTACTCTATTTTTTTTTTTAATCGAGATAGCCTTTCTTTTTCTCTGTCTATTCGGCGCTCGATCGTGTAACGGTGAATGAAATTGGAAGAAGAAAACGATTGCGTCGAGGATGGCACGAATATAACGTCAATATATAAAAGCTTGTTCAAGCATGAATACATGTGTAGCCACACGGCTTCCTTCACTTCCATACTGATTTATTTTTATTTAATTCTTTTTACCTCTTTTTATTTCATACCTATATATATATATATATATACTCGTCATTTATTTATTTATCTTTTATATTCAATTCAGCTCACATTGCCAATGTACATGATCAATCTTTGGCTTGTGTCAAATGTCCAGCATTCATTCCATAAATTTTTTTTCCATTTCTCTTGGTTTATATATATGTACACATAAAGCTCCTGTATTTCATTTTCGAACTATGTTTTTTTTCAACTTTGTTTTTTTTTTGTTTCGAAACTGGACTTGGGTTTTGGAGCTTAAACTTTTCTCTGCTTTCGTTTGGCACTGTCGGGCGAGATGTAAATTTTGGTGAGGACGTTTTTCGGATTATCGTCTATGTCTGTTTATGTTGGTGCGAGTGAGTGAGAGCAGTATATATATATATATATATATATATATATGGGGGTGCGCAAGTTTCTCAGAGCTTTCCGAACCGTGATAAGCCCGCCAGCTTATTCAGCTGAGGTATAAATTAATTAATCCTATACTATGGTGGTGCCATTCACGTTCTGCTGTGCATTATGCACACGTGAAATGAATTATAAAAATACAAATATATAAGTGAGTTTGCAGTGTACTGGTTTAGTTACACGTGTATCTTTGTCAATAATAATTCTCTCTTGATTGTGCGTGCGTGTTGGTGTGTGTTTTATTGTAAGACATCAAACTTTTCTAACAATTTTCTCAAAGAAATATAAAAAAAAAATTTTCATATTTTTTTTAATTCAATGTAGTATATAGAAGAAGTGGAGAAATTAAATTGAAGAAATAAAAATGACGATAGTTAGTTGGATTCAAATTTAGAATGATATTGAAATAACGTTAAAACTTAAAATGAAAAAGTTTGGTGGATAAAAGTTGATAGCGGTGGTTGAAGCAATGGGAGCTTCAGAGATTCTCTCTTTCTCACTTTTCTCACATTTTCGCTTCTTCTTATTCACATATAATAATCCAAACGTGCGCACATATCAATGGCCAACATTGTATGTGTATGAATAGCTGTTGAATATTGGTGTATCTGTGAATATACGAGTATGTGTGTGGTACATGTACAGAGCGTGAGAAAAGATGAATTGATGTGAATCGACGCCAGGAAAAGCTTTGTCATCAATTGCCAAGTGACCTCTTGCTCCAATAAGTCCAAAGTGGACTAACTCACTGGTAACTATATATATATATATATATATATATATTTCACTGGTTAGATAACACGTTGTGTGCGGAAAAACTTTTTATAGGTTTATACATATATACGCTCATGGTGTTTGCTCGTAAACTATTTTTGTTTCGCATTTTTATTCGTTTTTGTATCGTTTGATTTTTTATAAAAATAAGTTATTTAAACGCAAACCGCAAGTTATATAAAGAGGCTTTTCATTATAGACATTTTCAATCACTCTCTTCCACTTATATACACTCCACCGTATCTGCATTGGTATTGTTACAATGGTTGAAAAATAACGGATGAATTCACCTGTTGTTTGTTGGAAAACAAAAAAAGTATAACATGAAAATAAACCGAATAAAATATTTATGTCTTATCGCTGATGATAGCATTTTTTTTCTCCTCTTTTTTCTTTACACTCACTAATAAAATTAATAATAGCAAATGAAATTAAAAATATTCACAATGAAAACCTTTTAATTGTGGGCATTTTTATTGCCAATAATTATAGTTTGATATATAAATGAAATGAGTTCAGTGAATTAATAAACAATATTTCAACTGTTATAATATTCCCAAAGCTCCTCGGAACAAAGAGGAAAATAGGATGATTATAAGGGGGAGAGTTTATATAGAGAAAGAGAGACGGAGTTTGGCGAATTTGCCGAGAATTTGGCAAGCGTACTGTAGGCACACCTCGCCAATGTTTTCCAAACGAACCCATTCTGCACAACTAATCCGCTTTTCACGGTGCCATATTAATTTTGGCCTAAAGCGAGAGGTGTTGCGCAGTACAGATGCAGAAGAGTGAAACAAACAAAAAAGAAGTATTTATTAATATATATATATATATGTATATAGACACACGTACATAGAGAATATATAAATACTCACGTATGCATATAAACAACCAGGTGTACGCTCCCAAATAAACAGTCATATAGATAGAGTATATGCAATTGACGACAGTAAAATATCTCACCATGATATACCTGTATATATTGCACAATTTCCAACAAATGAATTGACGCGAAAGAGAATAGAAACGGAAGTGGGGAAGAGTGAGGCGAAACGATATAGGAATATTATAGGTTCGCACGGTCGGATTTGTATCGATGAATAATCCTCAAACCTCTCGACCTCTCCACCACTACCAACCACCTCATGTTCCAAATCAACTTCTATATATAGATTTATATATATACGCAAAGGTCTCGTTTCATTTTATTTTTCTTTCAATTATTTTCTACAATACTCACTTTTTTATTTTCTGTACAATATTTCTCCTTTTTTTTTTCTTTTTCCCCATTATCGTTTCCTCCATTCCTCTAATAAATAATAATCGGCAGCACCTTGCACCCACGTACGCAAACACACATGCACACACATACACACATGCATATATATATATATGTATATGCAGATAGATGCATACATGCGTGTAAGCATTTAGATGTGTATGGATATTATTATATAAAGTGCGACCGAGAAAGGCACACAGGTGCATGCTTCATGCTCTGAACGAGCCTATAACCCATAAATAGTCATTATCCAATATATAAAAGAGAAACCGTGTCATATTATCGTGATGTATATTTGCGGAAGTGGCAATTTACCAGAAGATACTCACTCTTGTGTTCGATCGTTGAGGTGAAAAAATAGACCTATATATATAATTTTTTATATAAATTGTCGTCTCCGCCATTATTAAAAAGTCGTATGACATTTAATTATGCTTTATTTTTTTTAAATATATTATTAATTTTTTTTTGTCTATTGCAGATTACTTTGAATTATTATGCTATAAAAAGTTATGTAATTGTTATAATAATGTGTTTTATTTTTTTTTTTTTTTCATTTCATAAACTGGATAAGTTTAAAGGGAATTTGAGAAGTATTATGGAATGAAATGAACGTGAGAGAGGAAAATTAAAAAGATGGACGAGGAAAAAAAAAACAATTTTTCTATTCTTTACAGCGTCAGTGAATTTCATTTATATCATTCTGTTATTGAAGCGACTAATAAATTTATTCATACGATGCACTTGCACTTCCACAGTAAAAAAAGTAAATGCATATGTATATAATAAATATATATATATAATTATAAATATAAACGTGACATCTTTTAAATCAAAAATGATTCAGTAGACTTTACGCAACTTTGGAAAATACAGTCTCATTTTTTTTTTGTGTCTCTTCTATAGTTGACAATTTTTCTTCTCTTGTCTATATTATTATTATTATTTATTATTATTTTTTTTTTTTGATACAACGAGACAATGTCAGTTCATCATTTAACAAGTTCCACATGTTTCATCTATACATTCTACGGCTGTTTGCATCCATTCTCTCAAATGTGTGCACATATGTGTATAAAGCAACATGAATTCTATCTCATGATATTTTGACATTCTATTCCTTTTCCTATGGTCGTGATAAAATGTTTCTATTTTTCATTTTTACTTTGTTTTTTTTTTATACTGTGTTCTCTTCCTTTATTTATTTTTTTTTTTTTGTTGTTTTATCTTCAAGTTGCATAGGTAAGCTCTGTTGCCGCATTCGACAAAGTAGTGTAAAAATGCACAACGAACCAAATAGGTAAGAGGGGAAAAAAAAAGAAGTAAAAAAAGTATATAAAACAAAAATAGAGAGAGAGAGAGAGAGAGAGAGAAACCCGACATCGACAATGAGTCATTGTTTCTGCAGGTCTATTGGAATTAATCCTGTGGCGTTTCGCTTTGTCATACGAATTACCATAGAATTATTTTACCATGAATAAAAAAAATTTGCAAACAAACTAAAAATACAGTGAAATAAAATAATACCAATAAAATTTAACGTTAATAATTAAAACCAAACATTGCAAACAAAAATGATTGTAGTGATTTCAATTTCTACATTGTCAGCATATTTATACGAGATGTAAAGTATCGGCGCGTTCAATCAACTGAATATAATCATGTTCAAAGGTGGTAATACTGAATAAAAGAATGAGAGAGTGAGAGTGATTCGAATTGCATGAAAGCAAAGGGATAATAATAAATTGATGGGGAATGTATGAAAATTCCGTTGGAGAATTGAAATTTTTCAAATTGATTGTTGGTACAATTTACGAGAAAAAAAATTCACATTTCAATTTCATAAGGGAAAATAGAAAAAGAAGCAAAATAACAATACATAAAAATGAAATTACGAAATAATAAAAATGAAGAATGACATTGGAAACGATTGAAAATGTTGGGAGGAAGTGGAAGTAAGTCATAAATGCTCAATTCATATATACAAAGTGAAGAATGATATTAAAAATTCCGGTTGACGTGTAAACCATGTCTCAAAGCATTCAGTATGGCTACCAGCTGGACCATCATGCTCTCGCATGTTTGGAAGTCTTTCTACGAACACACACACACACATATATATATATATACATATATATATATTTATGTGTGCATGTTCATGCATAGATGGTACAAACATACACCTGTGCCTTGTGCACTGACGCATATTCAAATTCTCTAATGTATGGCATTCACGCATGGTCAAGAATTTCCCTCAGTGTCTGTTTAATATTTATACCTCTGAATATTTCTTTATATATATATGTGTGTGTGTGTTATGAACATTGTGCATACAACAGTTGGAATTTTGTTTACATCATATAATGATAACTATTGTTAAATGTTACTGTCCAACAATATTATTTTACATAGATATTGCTACAAATATGAAATTTACTGTTGGATATATTATGTGTATATGAAAAGTCGATAGTTATATATTCTCTTACCCGACAACGATTTCATCCCCCTCACCCTCTCTATACATGTATGCGATATTAAGGGTGTAAAACACTGTAACAGAATTTAACGGATCCACATCATTCAGCCACAACATTGTTCACAAGTATTTTACCATATCCGTTAAATATTTTCATACTATTTTTATTTTTTGATTTGCATAAATATTTTTTTATTTGTTATTAGAGATTACTTCAGTAACAAAATAATATATATATATATATATATATATATAAAGTTATTTCCAATTCCGATGCCATTCCTTCATGAATCTTCCACTATTTCTTGCTCTGTGTCCGCCTTATTTTTTTTCATCATTTCTCTAGCGCTTTCTCATTTCTTCTTTCAACTATTGCCCGTCCTACTTCACTTACATCGCTACCATTTCAGTCTTCACTCATTCGAACATCGTGAAAGAGCTTTAAGCAATATTGATTTCAAACTTGTTCCAATGACAAAAGCAAATAAATGGGAAAAATAAAAAAGAAATAATATGTCGATTAAAGTTATGAATGTCTATCAATGATACAAATTTTTTTTTCTCTTTCCAAATATACCTATATATCAGTGGTAATCCAAAACTTTTTCATATAAATTCATATCGGTATATATGTACATCGGTACGGTTATATAAAGCAAGTCAACAGACTGAAAATTCAATTTAGGTTGACGGTGTTACTGACTAT
This sequence comes from Galerucella tenella, assembly GCA_910591685.1. Classification (NCBI taxonomy): domain Eukaryota; kingdom Metazoa; phylum Arthropoda; class Insecta; order Coleoptera; family Chrysomelidae; genus Galerucella; species Galerucella tenella. The sequence continues at coordinate 40,785 of CAJUYH010001261.1, read as the reverse complement.
ACAGTCCAACGAAAACCGGAAATGAAAACTGATGAGAGAAAGATGAGTTGGAAAGAATGGAGAAATAGTATCTACTCTGATATATAGAGAGAACACAAAGTGAGAAAGTTTATAAGCTATAGAAATGGCAATATTATGTAAATTAATTAAAGAATAAAAAATAATAATAAGAAAAATGAAAATATACCAACATCTTGTTGCATTTCAATTTCAGAAATGAAAATAAAAAAGAATAATTAATTAATTAAAAAGCAATCAAAAGACATAAATATAATATGATTATGTTTTCGTTACATTTTTTTTTCTTTTTCTTATTTTCATAGGCGCTCCTGGAGATGGCTGATGAGAATGCAGCAACAACAATGGTTGGTTATTATGCGTCGAGTGGAGCATCGTTACGTGGACGTGCTGTCTACGTACAATTCAGCAATCATCGTGAACTGAAGACTGACCAGGCCCACAGCAACGCGGTCAGTAGTCCCACCACAAACATCATCGCCAATGCTTCCAATGTCAGTATCATTTACCATGTAATTTGCTTTTGAAAAAACACATCCAATCAGAATTTTTTTTTGACAATTCATATTGCATTTTCATATATATTTATTATCGAAATTCAATGTGAATAAGAAAGAAAAAAAAAATTAAAAAGAAACAAATCATTGTCATCAGATGCATAGCAATCTAAAATCGTAGTTGTCGAGGTCATTGATGTCATTCAACATTGGTTGGTTAATTAAACGTGTACTAACCCCCTATGGGCAAACCAACCCCCAACTCATTGAACCCAACCTGACGTACTGCTTTCACACAAATATATATACACACCCACACGCACATACACACATGCACACGTTAATTCACTATTGCTCATGCCCACCTTACCATGTCGCGAACTGCTACCATTTTCCCCCGACGACCACCCACGTCAAGTCAATCTAAACACCATGGTCCTAAAGCTCCATTATAATTAACTCAATAATAATTTATGAACGAGGCCCCAGTGGTACGTCACAATGCATTTTTAATCTTGTTAAAACTAATAGTATGTAACTAATGCAACACACATTATCCAGAAAACTTGGTGCGGAGGATTGTATCAATATTCAATATACTTAGTTATATTCAAAGTGTTGAATTAATGTTAATTATTATGTTTTATTTCCATAACTGAAATTAATGGGATGTAGATAGATTTAATTTTAAACAATTAACTGAGCTTTACTCTATATTGGTATTGATTAATTGTACGTATGACATTACAATGTCAAATAGTAAATAGTAAAAGTGTTGTTTGATGTTTAAACAGGGTGGGAATGAAAAACGTCGGGAATTGTTTATGAAGGGATACAAAATAATACTCTTATACACGGCCAATGATCAAAGCAACAATACTTGTGAATGCAAAAACTCTATTGACACTAAAAACTTGACTTACAACATAGTATAGTGTATGAGCACTAATAATTAGTTACGTTCTCACACGTAGTTGAGAATTTACGTTCAAAAATGAAACTTACATTCTCAAATTTTATCACTGTCATTTTCATTTTTATTATATATATATATTTTTTTTTTCTTTGGCTTTTCTCTTTTCAATTTTCTATGGAGAGTCTTTTTCTTCAGTAATAGTTTGATCATTATTCCAAAATTACACTGTGATACTTGAAACCATGTTGGAATATTTGCAACTTGTTGTTTTGAAAGATCAAGTGAACATGAATAATAATACCAACCTTTATACACATTGTTTATCGAATGCTTAAAGTTTTAATGACGCCATTGTTTCCCCCCCCCCCCTTTTTTTCTTAGTCTTAACGAAAACTCATATCTATTTGTAACAATAGATTGTCTGTTTATTAAAAATGGTAAAGCAGAGTGTGGCCAGTATAACAGTGTTAGTGTACAGTGGTTGAAAGTAGAAAAAAAAAATCATGTACGGAAGTGTACTCATTGTAAAAATTTTCCGATTCTATAATACTATAGAGCTTTTTGAAAGTGGAAAAAAACGTTGAAAAGGATAGAGAGTGAAAGGGAGAGAGATACAAGCGCGACTCAAGAGTTGGGTGATGCACTTCACAGATGTTTCGCTCCACTTTTCTAACGTTCTCATCTCTCTTTATACGTTCTTTCTTTCTCCATTTTCCACTTGTTTTCATTTTTTCTTCTCTTTCTCCCTCCTCATTTCTTTTTCTCTTTCATTCCCTCCTGTTACTCTTGCATATGGTGCCTTTTCTCTTGTGACTTTTTTTTTTTTTTTTTTCTCAATTATTTTCGCTCTATAACCCTTCTAGAGTCAACATCCATGGCATCGTTTCATCCGGTTTTTCACGTTTGCATTTGTTGGCTATGTAGAGAGCTTGGAACACCGTCGCTTCCGTTTTATAATTCAACCATTGTTCTGTGGTTGCCCACTTATATGTATATATATATATGTTGTGTGTATGTCTACAGTTCAAAAGAAATTTTCTCTTTCATTTTAGATACTTTTTTTTCATTATATAAATATATATATATATATATATATATACATATACACAACTATCGACGTGATAAATAGTTAATTATGCGTGAAGAAGTATTGTAAACTAACAATTTCTTCATTTACTTATTTATTATTTTTATTTTATTATTATTATTATTATTATTCAATTATGACAGAGAATTTCGTTCAAGTATTAGTCGCATTATTATTTTTAATTTGCATTCAAGTTAATTCTTTTCATTTTATAAATAGCAGTTGAGAAATTATGGCGAGCATCGTAGTCTTATATGAATATAGATGTATATTTCGTTCTCTTCTTCTTTTTTCACTTTAATAATACAAAATTGTGATTAATTACTTTTTCCATTGTCTTTGAGTAATATTTAAATATAAGTGCCTTGTTTCTTTATCCAGATGAATATTCTCGCTCTATCTCACATTGTTTGACTTTTACAAATAATAATAATAATAATAATAATAATAATATTTGGAAAAAATAAAACTAATAATAAAACAGAAGAAAAAGGGAAGATAAAAAAGGAAAAAAATGATGGAGAGAATGTGGGAAGGCTGATGATTTCCGCAATTATTATTTCAACGATCGTTTATCTACATCATCCTGAATATTTCTTTTTTTTTCTCTTCCCACTCGTTCTCTTTCTCACTTTCTCTCTTTCATTTTTGCCTGATGTGCACCAGCCCTTTTCCCATCATCCAATGTTGTGTGTAGTCCTCCAGGCATCAGTAGGACGTTCGAATGTTGAAGACTTCGCCGTCAGCTTTTCTATGGATCGTTTACATCCCTCTACCACACAACAATGGCCATCACTGCTTTTGCTCCTTCACCCTTTTGCTTCACCATCTGCTCAACTGCCTCTCTCCCTTTCTCTCTGTCCCTGTCTCTCCCTCTCTCTTTCTCTCTGTCTTTCTTGCTTAGATTTCTTCGCTACTCGCTAGAAGAGCGACAACCCAGAGTGCAAGAGAGAGGCAACCTCGTTGCGAGTCTTGGGTCTTAACGGCTTGCATATTTCACACCCCCCGAAGTGGATGTACAGCCAACAATGGCACATTGTTATTCGGCGTGGTCGCGGTGACTGGTGTTAGAGGAGATGAAACAGAGGCAGAAAGTGAAATAGAGAGAGGGCGATAGAGTGAGAGAGAAATAGAATGGAAGAATATAAGGTGAAGACGAAGTGTGGCAGAAGAGACAAGAGAGACAAGTTAAAGATGAGAGAGAGGGTGAGTGAGATCGAGGCAAAACGTTGGTTCGCCACCAGCACGGGGTCGAAATGGAAAAGGTAAAGGAGCTGGTGAACGTAGAACGAGGGCGAGGACGGCGGTTACACGGCCAAGATGGCGTAATATTTTTAATGGAGGGTATCTTGGGTGATCTACGACGGTGCATTGTTTTCCCGAGACGCCTCATATATTATTTTCTCGCGCCTTCATCGTAACCCTCTGCTTTGTCTTCTTTTTTTTCTTTCTTGGTTTTTTTCTTTTAATATATACAAGTATGTGTATATATATATATATTTTTACACTATTCCTTATTACCAAAAAGATTCGTTTTGCTTTTTTTTTTTCACCAATTTGTTTGGCAACTCGCAAATACATTACTGGTAATATAAGTAAATTATTGTTGTGTATATTCCAATTGTTAAAGTTTCACTGAGTTACATGATGTATGCAAACACACACACACACACACACTTACACATACATACATATATATATATGTATATGTGCACGTAAATGAAGTTTTAGAAATTGTACTGGAGGATATGAAATGTTGGAAGTGAATCTCGTGCTGATGACTCCAAAAAGCGTTAATCCGATAATGCAAAAACCCCATCAACTCGTTTCAGTATATCTCGGTACCTCTTATTCTCACTCTCTCCCTCACTCTTTCTGTTTATGTATCTTTGTTTTTATCCTTCATCTCTCATCGCACACTTGTTAATGATAAAATAAATTTATCCAATTGCCCAACACATTTCTTTTATTCCATTCACAATTTATACCAATTTTATTTAAAATTTTTTAATATTCAATTTTCATAACCACGAATTCCAAATAATACATGTCAATGTTCATTATTGTTATTGTTATTATTTCTGTTGTTGGTATAGTATTTATTCATTGCTGCGTTAATATGTTACGAGTTGAATTGAATATTTTATAGAATATTATGTGGTTTTATATGTTTGGCCACATAATTTTATTAAAAACAATAGATTATATTGCTATTGTTGGTTATATTACTTACTAATGTAATAGTTATGGTGTGAGAGTTAATAGTGAACATACGATCATAAACATTATGATAACAGCACATTTATTATAACGATCTCAAACTCGATATATGTTATTTTAAAATTACTTATTTATAACATGATATATTTTATCTTGCATAAATTCTATCATTTACATATTGTATTATGCAATGAACTATGGTGTTAAAAGCAACATGACGAAATAATGATGAAATGAAGAATAGTGGGTAATATTGAGAAGTGGAGAAAAGAACAAAAACAGGAAAAATAGATTAATATAAGAGGATGGTTTGTGTACTTATATATCGTAGTGTTTGTGTTTCGAACACCCAGTGAGTTTATATTGAATATTTACAATTTTACTCAGCATAAAAGCCATTTTTACAATCTCAACTATCACACTTAATCTACCTCAACAAGTAAAAACGAGCCAAATGAAAGAGTAAAAAGAAAATGGAAAAACAATGTAAAACTGCTATTTCGAATGTTTAGTCATAACAAAAAAAAAAAAAGATATAACTAACAAGTTTAAGTGGTTTACATAACTATTGATATCCGTTCAACTATAAAACTCATGACTTGGTTGGTAGTAAAGAAACGAAGAAAAAACAAAAGAAACAAAAAAATAAAAAGAAGAACAAGAACAACGAGAAGAATGAAAGTAAATGGATGAAAAGAGAGAAAGAAGAAAACATTAAACGAAGCGAAAAAAAAGAGTTTTAACCTCCTAGAAACATTCTCGATTAACGCGTCTCAGATAGGATATGAAAAGAATACAAAATGTATAAAAGCCAGTTATCGTCATTCAACCAAATTATCATTGTGCTTTTAATCCATTTCTGGAAACAATAAAAATCTGTATATATATATATTCATCATTGATACATAAAGAAGAATAAAAATAATTTTTTATTTTTCAGAATAACTATTTTGTAATTGAAAAGTTTGAATGATTCAATTGACTAAATTGATTTAATATGCCATAAACATATATATATATAAATCCATTTCAAGTGCACAATAGTCAGTCACATTGAAAAGTTTTCCACTCGCAATGTTCTACAGGCGAAATGGCCAACATTGTTTTTTTATATGAGACAAAGAGAAAAAAACAAAAAAAATTATACGTACGAATAGATGAAGCCAAAGCGTTGGAGCTTGGCTACAATGTTACTTTTCAAGAATATAAAGGTGAGAAAATCGTTGGGCCATTTTCCGTTACTTCAGTCTCTACATTTGCCATCACATTCGCTCGTTCTCTTCTTCATTCTTTACTTTTCTTTTTTATCTCCCTTTATCCATATATACTCATATATATATATATATATATATATATATATATATAGATGGATGTACAAAAATGTACACTCGTGATTGTCGTTGGGAGGGTAACCGTTGAAAAGGGTACTGTGGCTTGGCGCGGAAATCGCATAGTATAATGGTCCACACTGGCATGTAACAATCACATAGCTCGAAGCGGCCCATCAAAAGCTCAGTGGAATGTAGATGACTTGGGCGACGACAGAAGCACAGAGAGAGAGAGAGAGAGAGAAAGGAAACATAAAACTGCAAATGGTATAGTAGACTATGAACATTGGACGATATGGATGGCAAAAGGGTTGCGTCGGTGCAGCCTTGGAATAAACAACCAAAAACTCACTTGCTTATGTTGAATGATGTTTATATATGCATATATGTATATGTATATTCATGTTTCCTCGAAACAACCACTCACAACGTAAAAGAGACGAGTAAAAGAAAAACTTTTATCGCTTTTATCAAAACAATGGTCAATGCTTTTCATCTATCCTCAACTCATGGATACGCTCGAATTTATATATAAAAATCACGTGTATTAAATGCGCTTCTTTATTTTTTATATATACATAGAAGTTTGAATTTTTTACTGTTTTGTTTATATACCTGTATGTTTGTACCAATAACTGTAATAGTAGACAAATGAATAGAGATAATAATATATATGTGGGTGTACGAGGTGAAAATGAATTAGAATATAAATTGGAGAAAGTCTAAATGAAATAATATTACTCTGGTCGTAGTGTATATGTTTGATTGTATGAACACTTTATATATATATATATATGGTTTTATTCGTCACATCATACTTCGCGTATTTTGTAATTTGATTTTTAATCGTTTTTTATTATTTTCATTTGCATAAATATTGCATATTATATTTGGCTATTGTTTTATATCATATTCCATTTTATTCAAATTGTATTTTCAATTGATAAATATATATATATGGATTCATTATATCAACATTTGAGTTGAAATCGCCGCTTTGGATAAATAATATTTTATATGTAAAATGCTATATTATATGCGGATTTGTGTGTTAATATTGTCGTAAAACCTTTAGATTAAATACGTTTGAATATTTCCATTTGTTATATTGATTGTAAAGTTGAAGGAATTTCGAAGGTGAAATTAATGAGAATGAAATAAAAAAATTCATCGGTGATTTCAATGAAGATGTGCTTAAATCCTACTTTTTTTTGTTCAAAGAAAGCAGCGTGAATGAATACAAAAAAATATTTTCAAATAGCTGGCCAATTAAATAACGAAAAAATTATATTTCCCCATCATCTGTTGGTACAACAATAAAACAAAATTATAAGGGCAATCAAGTGATTTATATTGTATCGCACACATTCAATTATCATCAAAACAAATAATTATGATTCAAATTATTATTAATTACAAATAACAAATAGAAAACAAAAAATAATTAAAATTAACTGGCGATATATCCAATTTATTATTCAATTCACCATCGATATGCGTATTGAAATAGTTGCTATATAATTGTAATTGGCCAACGTCGTTATTAATATTCATTAGTGAAACATAAATAATAATAAAATAATCAATAAAAAAAAAATTATTAATACAGAATGACACACAACCAGATAATGTGAAATTTATGCAATATCACATACAATATTGAATATTTACATTGCATTATAATATCATTTTTACACAAATTTTATTTATATTTATCAATAATTATTTGATATTTATTCGTTTTTTATTTTTCCATTGACAGAACTCCAACACTCAAGTGGCGTTGCAAGTTGCACAAGGACAAAATATTCAGAGTTCCGGTGACACACAAGGCGGTCCCAATACTGTTCTCAGAGTTATTGTCGAGCACATGATCTATCCAATATCCCTGGACATTCTCTATCAGGTAAACAAAAAAATAAATTAATAAACTAAAATATTCAATTAGATTTGCCAATTAAATTAATTGCGAACGAGTGTGATAAATTGAGGTATTTAAATTATCGAATGGAAAGACGAGGATTTATATAACTCAATTTGGTATAACATACTACCATTCACCATAGATGTTTACACTTGTGTCACGATCACATGAACAGACAGCACAAAATTCTCGGCCACGCAAATGGTAGTCGTTGATATATATATACATGTCGCAGTGAAATAGCGAAATGTCGCATTTGATCAAATCCCCCTTCAGTTATTTGACTAAGTTAGATTTTATTGAATTTTTAGCTGTAATATAGTCAAATTAAGGAAAATTTTGTCGAATCCTTAGCTGCAATATAGTCAAATAACTAAAGAGATTCGATCAAATTCGATATTTTGCTATTTCACTGCGACATACACATGTTCAAGTGTGAAATGAGTGAGTAAATTGGCGCGGGCACATCATTATAGAAAGTCCAACAAAACTGCCAAACTACCCTCGGACTAAATATTCGGCTAATGTTGTGTGGTGTTGGTAAACATGAGGGTCACATATGTATACACAGCATACATTGGGATGACGATGAAAATGCGAAAGAGTAAAAGAGGAGGAGTGTTCTTCCGGTTTTAGTTGAGTGCTCCATCAATTTTTAAATGCCTTCATACTCTTCCCTCCATTCAATATTCTCTCTATTTCTTCTTTACTGACATTTTTTACCGTTACCCCGCACTCATGAATACTGTGGCCAATTTCCGTAGATATACAGTGCAGCACAGTTGGTAATGTCTACAGTTAAATTTAATATTTTATCGAGATAAACTATGTTCAATGAAAAAAGAAAAAAAACAAAATAAAAAGTAAATAACAACAACAACAAAAATGGAAGAGAGAAACAATGATAAAATTAATTAAGTATTTTGACTCTCATTAAATTTAATTTTAAATTACGTCGATTCACAGTGTTAATAATATATATATATATATAATTCCGTGGAGAATGAAGGATCATCCAATATTAATAGCAGCATCGAGAGTAGTATTCTCTGGAGCAAAGTCTTTTCTTTCAACCATCAACGAAGATAAGAAAACAGAGAGACAGAGTGAGGGAGAGGAGGGGAAAGAGGGAGAGATAAGCTTAGCTAAGCAAGCTTTAACAACCAATGGCAAAATATTTCTGTACGATGGTCTTTAGTGTGTAGTTCTCAAAAAATTGTAAGAAAGAAAATAGCGTAATTTTTATACTTTTTTTTTCAGTTGAGTATTTATCAGTATTTATAAATAGTTAAATAGTTTGAGTGATCCATAAAATATTGATGGAAAGCGAAAAGGAATAAGAGGATTTAGCTTAAATATATATATATATATGTTTGTATGTAGCAAGGTATGACAAGGGGAGACCTTGTCTGACCACAAAGCTACTCATTCCACTTAAGAAGCCTGACTGCTAGTACTATTGCCAGTGCTACTACTAGTATGACTACTACTTCTGAGCTTGGTCCGCAGCTGTGGTACGCTAATATCGACGGCAATTTCTAATCCCACTTAAACTTGTCGTACACTAAAGCGCCTTGAGACAAGGCAAACTACGCGAAAGCTTTTCTCGTTTATAATATATGTCGACATTGTCTTGCGACGTGTGTGTGTGTGTGTGTGTGTGTATTCATAATTGTGCTATCTTGGTGTATGCCACACATATAACTTCAATGTCATTAAAATATTTATGTTGGATAGCGGTAATTTTTTTACTATGCGTCCACTTTTATTTACACTTAATATCATGGAAATAGTAGAACTGTAGATGAATGAATATTTCGAATTTCCCATGATCATATTTTATTAAAGATTAAAACAATAAATATTTTTTATCCATCGCGTCTCTTGTTTGTTTTTCTTTTTTTTTTTATATTGTTTTTCTTTTTTCAACCTGCACTTGACTCAAGTGCAATTGATATTGAGTTTTGTGATAACTCTCGCGCTTTATTATTTGCTTTTCGAATTTTTCGATAACCAACTTTAACGATCACTTTGTGCTTCATTGCACACTTGGGCTGCCACTCCAGGGGGATCCGAAAGAACGTCAAGTATATTATATAGACTAAGAATGAATGAACGATGTAGCGAAAAAGAGTCGCGCGCGCGCCCGAAAGAAAGAGTGGGGGGAGAGAGTGCGAGAAGAAAAACGAGTAAGTGAGTGAATGAATGTTGAGAAATTTCTCTCTGCAAAGTGGGCTTTTTCCCTATTCGGGGG
>CAJUYH010001261.1:19452-30441 GCA_910591685.1 Galerucella tenella | reverse complement strand
GTACACAGAGTTTCGCTCATAACTTTCCTATAAATGTTAAAAGCCAACGTATTCTTTTATGTTCACATTTCTCGCTGTCAACGTCATAACATCAGTGCGACCCTCTCGCCCTCTATCTCGTTCTCTCTCTTTATTCCCCAGGTGGCCGAAGGGTCGCACTGATGTTATGACGTTGACAGCGAGAAATGTGAACATAAAAGAATACGTTGGCTTTTAACATTTATAGGAAAGTTATGAGCGAAACTCTGTGTACAGATATATGACAGGTTATGCCGCCTATGGTATAGGCGTCAGTGACATAAACAAGGAAAGATGAGAGTCTGTGACCACACCACCTGGGACACAATAAATCTCGTCTCATTAAAGGGGGAAGAGATATACGTATAAATAAATTCCCTCTCATCTCTGTCTTTCCTTATTTCCTTCTCTTTTTTATATTTTTTTTTTTTTTTTTTTTCATACCCAAACCATTCAAATATATATTTTTTTACAGTCACCATTATCATAAATACAATGTGAACAAAAGCAAATAAACACGAACGCTAATATATAATAGAATTCAATCGATATTGCAAATGGCAGAGTGTGGAAAATATAGATCGAAAAGTAAAGATAAATAGAGCGAGAGACAATATAGAATATAGAGGATATATATCGGAGTTTTCATGCGGTATACGATTTATGATGAGACATATTACTCGCAGCAATCATTAATGTCCGGTTTCGTGGTATACTACCCTATTCCACCCTCAATTCACCATTTTCGTAATTATCAATCACACACACACACACGCACACATGCACACACATAAATTTGGCCAACTATATTTTAGCGATTGGGCAGTTGGATTATTTGGTGAATGATTTTTATTTTACCTCTGTCATTATCATATTGTATATCAATTCTCTCCCCAATAATCATTCATATAATAATAATAATAATAATAATAATAATAATAATAATAATAATAATAAAAGGTCATAGATGAAAGAAAAATAACCGCAATTGATGGTGAAAGAGTTGTGAAAAATAGTTGTGGATAATTAAGAACGTCGAAGGCGGTAAGGAGCATTGTAAAAAAAAATGATGGTCCAGCTGATGTGTTACAATATATACAGGAAAAAATATTATCCATATCATATATATTATATATAAACGCAATACAAAAGCATTAATCACAAGTTACTCATGCCCTATGATTAATGGATTGATGTCGAGGATCGCTATATAACGATGATGGTATGCTATACAGACGCAAACACATCGTGAACCTCCACTGATGTTCCACCTCGATTATTCCAGTTGCTCGTGTTCCCGCGATCGCATACATACATACACACACACACATATATATATATATATATATATGCACAGACAATTGTCGCTTTCGACCATGTCCTGTTTATATATCTCTATTACTCTCACTCTTTGCATATATCCATATATAATAATATATGTTTACATGTCTGTATTGCCAAAACAAATGTATTTTGTACATTCATTGTCATTGAGTGAAGATCAACGATCGATTTGACGTATAAGCGATGGACAAATATTTTCATTTGTATGCATTTTCCTATATTTTATCAATTTACTCTTTCATTTTATTTATCCAATTTTTTTTTTGTTTCTTTTATTTTCTTGCTGTGTACATACACGTATCCGCAGTGGTGGTAAACCATTTGGAATTGCATTGACATTATTATTGTACATGAGGACGTTATTGCATTAGAAGCCCCGAGTACTTGATGGCCCGTGAGTGCCATGTCGATAATTGAACACCCATATATGTATATACGCGAATTAATAACTGTTGCTGCAATCAATAACGAACGACATTGACGTAAATTCATGATGAGTACGTGCAATATGTAATATGCATACAATACATATATATTATCTCTAAAGCATTCATTTTAAAAAAACTTGTGGAATATATTCCTTTTTTTTTTTTTCCAAGTATTTTTATGGAGAAAAAAAAATTATTGTATATGGCTGTTTAATTATGAAAAAACTCATTAAATAAATGAAATGTGACGAATTATTTTTGTTGTGATTACAATAAAATTTATAAATAAAATTGTTGAATCAATTATTCCAATTGAATCTAGCTTTGAGTATTTTTTCATGATAAAAGGGATATATTTGTGATGATCTGATGATATAAACGTATATATAAGTATATAGAAAAACTGGGGGCGAGTGATTGCGTGAGTAAAGATGGTGAATTTCCTATCGATGCGATAGCTGCACGGTTCGATGAAAATATCAAGAGTTTGTGAAACAGAAAGTAAAGGGAAAATGATGAAAAAAAAAAATAGGAAACAGAGAGAAAGAGATGACCGGTGGTGGCAGGAAGCTATCGAGTCTAGAGAAGATTGCTTGCGTGCCGTTGGCTCTCCTTCGATTTCACCAAAGGGTCGAGTAAAAAATTCTTAAGCCCACATCCCATGGTGCTTTATTTTCGTTATTATTATTATTATTTTTTTCTTGTTTTATTTTGTTTCCATGCGCCTTGGCCCCTGATATCCGCCGCCGATTGGTCGGTTCATGCGAAAAACGTCCGAGTAAACAACGAAAGTACATATATAAAGCCGCAGTGAGACGAAGTGGAAACAAAATGACACGATAAAATGATGTGAAAATAAAATATTAGGGAGAAAAAAAATATACACTTATATTCAGAGTATATGTAGGTTGAATTCTGTTCACAAACGCATACGTCCATATATATATATATATATTCGTTGTAGAAATGCTATATATATATGAAAAGGTTTTTTCGTGCACTCGCCAAACGACCGCAAAGACCGGATCACGCGAGTGATGTCCAACGTTCGTTGTTATATATATATATATATATACATGTGTGTGTATGTGTCTGTATTTGGTGTATACGATTTTCTCTGTGCCAAGATGATTTCCCACGGGATTTTGTACACAAGTATACAACGTGCCAGTTGAAAAAAGAACGTAAATGTACCTAAACGTATATAGAGATACACACACACTTATCCATACATACATATGCATATATATATATATATATATTTACAAATAGATAAACATTGAGAGAGATAGAGAACGGCCAGTGTGGAGGGAAAATGTGAACGAGCCCGGCCGCTCTCGACTGTTACTCAATTCTACGAGAGCCAATTTTATTGGGATTTTGGTAAAGGTATATATATATATATAACTGATATACGTACTGGGATTTTCGCTAGCAATTCACGTGAAAGCCCAACAGAAATATTTACATCGTTGATTTGAATAAAGAAAAATAAAAAAGAACAAATATCTTGCAGTTTCATGATATTGTATATTGTTTTATTTATAAATGTAACTTTATATATTTATATTATTTATAATCGGTTGAATTCACAGATATATATTGAACACGTTTGTTTGCGGTTAATTGAAAATTATTATTGAGTCCTTCACCTGTCATCGTCTCTTTTAATCTTCCCTGTTCATTCTATTTGTGATTTCGCGTTTGTATGTATACAACTAACTCAAATTATGATGATGGTATTTTGATTTGCCCGCATGTAAATTCATAATGCAATCACTTCAGTAAATTTTAATATCACAATGCGAGTGTCCAAAACCCATGTGAAATTGAAACAAAGTCATTTCAATTTATTAATATTTTTTGTTTTTTTTTTTATGTTTAAAGACAAAATTTGTCTGACATTTTTATTAAATAATATATCTTTTGATTTCATCATTTCAATGTAGAACCATTTTTATTATTAAAAATATTTATTGAATGAATCTGTGAATAAGGGGATATATAAAGGTCAGTCAATTGATTTAATTAAAGAATCGATTGGCTATACATAAGTAGATAGATAGATAGATAGAGGCAGAGATAAGATTGAAAATTTGCAATAAGCCACTGCATCAAATACAATGCTTTTGATAATGATAATGCAATATCACTAATGACACGTCTCTATTCGCTGCTATGTGAATCAAAAATATCCCCATGAAATATAAATTATTCAAATGATATTGATAATAACATAAAATAATTGAAAAATAATTATAGAAAATTCGATAGATTCACATAAATTTCGCGAATTATTATCCACACAATTGCTTCACATATATACATTTATTGTTCCACACAATATTTCAATTGCATCGATTAATTATTAAATCACACGTTTCTCATAATTCCCGAATTTAATCTAGAATCTATTCATAATATATTATCATTGTGCTCGATTATTTGTTAAATGATTTGATAATGATTGACCAAAATTTTTACATTAATCCATATAGCGATCAATTCATCGTATCAATAATAGTTTGTGAATATAACAATCATGCGTGTGAGTGCAAGTATGAGCCATGATGTCAACATTATGTGGATATGATAAGCAATACGTTTATTAATTTTGTGTCGAACGCAGAGGAAATTTGTGAGAGAGAGAGAGATATAGAAATGAACACAATGTAGTGTTTCCTGTTTCGCTCGGGCCGCGCACATCACTACCTATCTCTCACAATCATACAGAGAGAGTGAGAGAGAAGGAGAGACATGAAGGAGACAAAGAGAGTAAGTGTAAAGAGTGAGAGAAATGCAACAACCCGGAGGTTTGAGGCCGTTGCGGCCTTGCGTCCACCCCTCCTCCTTCTCATATTTCTCTCTCTCTCTCTCTCTCTCTCTCTGTTTAGGTTGATCCATTCGACCATTTCCACTGTTCATACATATATATGCGTTTATATGTACGTCATTTCCACTCTCGTCCGTCATACATAATCAACTCTATTTCCACATCAACATCATGTATCTCTGAGTAATCCTCACAAATTGTTCCATAATTTATAAGTTTTTAAAACAAAATATATTTTTCTTCCTTATTGCATATTTCATTTGGTTAATTTTTTATTATTTTTATGTTTCAGATATTCACCCGCTTTGGAAAAGTCTTGAAAATCGTAACATTCACAAAAAACAGTGAGTGTAATTTAATTTAATGTATCGTTGGCAAATTAATTTACATATAAAATGTTGGAATATTAAATTGACAAAAATGATTTAAAATGTTCGCTTTCTGTGTTATTTTATTAATTCTTTTTTTTTTTCTTTTTTTTTCTCTTGTAGGCACGTTCCAAGCTCTCATACAATACTCGGATACAATGTCGGCGCAGACTGCTAAATTGGTAAGTATATTCCATTTGCTATGGTTACGGTTTTGGCTTCACCATTCTGAAGTTACCTCCCTCAAATTTCCGACTCACACACACGCATATGTATATATATATATATATATGCGAGTTGAGCTTGCAGCCTCCACCAATCCTTTGGGAGAGATGGATCAGCCTTGGGAATATTCTTCCGGCTCGGCTGCTTCTCTGCACTGTACTCGTCCAACCCACATCTACTTGTCTGACGTGAATTATTCAGTAACCCACATTTTCGGGGCCTTATTTCCGCCAATCGCCAACTGAAATTATCTGATTAATATTTACCAATTCAATTTCAACGAAAAATTTTTCTTTTATTTACTTTTTTTCTCTCTTCGTTTGCTTTGTTTTATTTAGTATTATCGCGTTTTTTTTTCTCTTCTCCAGTTCATTTGTTCTCATAGTTTAATCATAGAAAGGCGGAGAATTATTGTCCCACCGTTGTTCAAATTATGCGAAAAAGAAAAAAAAATAAATAAATAAAAGAAACAAAACAGAAATGAAGAAAAAATAGTATATGTTGCCTGTGGCGAAATTCGCTTGTTCAGACATTTTAATAGTCTCAAAGTCGTTTCACGATTGGAATTCCCTCTCTCTAATTCTATGCCCTCCTTCTTTTCTTAAACCAACTTACGATGTAGTTTGTTGCGAATTGGCCCGCGGCTAAAATTTTCCAAGTCGTTACTTTGTCTCTTATTATCTAGATAAATAACAAAATCACAATTATATATAAATAATAATAATAATAATAATAATAGTAATTTCATTATCATACAGCAGATGATTGTGATTTTTCTTTCGTCTTTTTTATCTTTTTTTTTTTAATCATATGAAAAAAAAATTCGAGCTATCAATCAGACGAGGAAATAATTTTAATTAAATGACATTACAACTGAAAACAATTTAGATCATTGTCACTATTGTCACATATGTTGCACACACCTAGTAATATATATATATATATATATATGTAAAATGGGTATGGTCAATTGGACCCATTCAGGCAAATGTAAAATTTATTATAAACATTCGCCTGTAATTATGTACGATATTCATTAGCACGTGCAAATATGCACGTACGTCCAGGTGCAGCTATTCGTACACGACTGGTGCTCAAGAGAATGGCCGTGGACCAATGTGCAATGTAGTTATACAACCACCACTCAACACATGCTGTGTTTATGTGTGTGTGTGTGTGTGTGTGTGTTGATATTCTACACGTAACAGAGAGCATAAGTCAAACAAAGCAAAACGTTGCAACGTTTTGTCGTTTCACATTAAAAGCACGAGTTGGCCACGCATCACCTCTCACCATTATGCGGTTTAACGTCGTGTGTAACTCGGTTATTAATGAAAATCAAATGTATGGCCAAGCACCGTGATGATGCCCTACAGTTATTCACCATAAATAGAGTAATCTCCGCTTTGTACTGTATACACTAATTGTTACATAAATTTTCAATTTAATCCATGTCTTTTTCACTATATTTATATTTTTTTTTTTTGACGAATACTATTTTATTTTTTATCTTACTTTTTCAGTCACTTGACGGCCAAAATATCTACAATTCTTGTTGTACACTTCGTATCGACTTTAGCAAGATGCAGAGTTTGAATGTAAAATACAATAACGACAAGTCGCGAGATTACACAAATCCAACGCTACCTACAGGTGATCCAAACTTGGATGCGGCGTCGCTTGCACTCGGAGGTGAATTGCTTCCTCAGCTACTTCTTGGCGCAGCTGGCACACAGCCAAGGGCGCGTTTACCCGGTGAGTAAATTTTATTTTTATTATTTTTTCTTTTTTCTCTTTTCTTTCGGTTTTGTTACACTTTTTTCGTATTCCATATTCACTTTATTCACTAAATTAATCCACTCATATCCAACAGCTTCCTCGTACCTATTTATTATTTATCAAAATGAATCAAATGGAATTATTCCTCACTTTATTAATGTGACCTCATGAATTACCTGAAGTAGAGTCAATTACAGGGCCGCCAAGCGTACTGGCATCGCCATTTGCCGCAATGCACGGATTACCATCGCCACTTGGTGGACCTTATGGTAATGGAGTGGCACCAGGTGGAGGGATCGCTGGCCTAGGTGGCTTTAGTATTGGCGCCGGTGCACTTGGTGTTAGAGTACAAGGCAGTCCACAAATGTCATCGGTGTTGCTTGTCACTAATCTCAATGAGGAGGTGAGTCAATCGATTATTCATCCCATAATCACATTATTTTATTTTTTCATACCTTTATATTTCATTTTATTATATTATTTTCTTTTTTATTGTTACAAATTATTTTTAAATAGTACAAATATATTATCGCGTGTGTTTTTTTTATATCATTTATTTATCATTTTTGCTTATTAGAAGAGAATAACACCAAACGTTCCTGTTCGACTAAATTTTTCTTCAATCATATATATATATATATATATATATATGGTCATTGTCCCAGTCTGTCGTCTATATCACATTTTTAGTGTATCATTCACCCTGCTAAAATTTAAATTTCCGTTACCCGGCTACATATGTAATTCCACAAATACAGAATCGCGGCAAAGACACCCGCCAACAAATACATGCTCGGGGAAAATTCGGTGTCTACAAATATTGATTTTAACAAGTGGCGTTACATATTTCAAATAGTAACTAAATAGTCTTCGATTGAACACTAAATATCATTGTGTAAGCAAAATATTATCAGCATATATTTCGGCGGGCTTCTTTACAGTAAAACAGTTTTGAAATTATGAATTATGTAGCAATGTTTATATTTAAATGTAGAACCTCAAGTAGAATATTATCCCATACGTTTATTCAATCTGATTATACGTTACTAATTTTTTTTTCCTTGTTTTTTTTCGTCAGACATTACGAATTATTGACTAAAAAAAAATATATATACATATATAAGTAATGTATGGTAGAGAGTGTGCCATTTTTATTTTAAACTTTAAGTTAAAATGATTGACAAGAAAATTGCGACTTGGGTGCATTATTTTCATCACCCATTTCAAGAATGCCGAAGAAGTCTGAATACAATTGAAAAACATCAAATTAAAATCTAATCTTTGTAAATACGCATCATATGAATTGTTTTCACCATTACAATTATGTTCCTTTCATCCTCTCTAGATATTTCCGAACATTAATTGTAATTTTCATTCACGACGAATTTATTTTTCACGATGCCCGGAGACATGAAAATGTTTTTTTTTTCACTTTCGGTTTAACGAATGAACCATTTAAAATAAATCAATAATAAATGAATAATAATATTAATAATAATGATAATAACAATACCGGGCATCCCGATTTACAATGCCGTCGTTTACAATCTCGCAGCTGCAACTTGTCACTATACTATTTTACTGTAACTGTGTATACTACTATTCGTTGTGTTTGCGCACAAGCTTCGCGATTGTTTTCTATTTTTATTTTTGTTTTCTTTTACTTTTCAATTTATCATATTTATTTTTTTCCATCTTTTTCGACGCTATTATATCTTCACTTAATATACATCATACTATTTTATTTATTCTCATCAACATTTATTCATTCATTCAATAAAAAAGAGAAAAAAAATTTAACAACACAATAATACAATTGAAGATCATTCGAGAAACTTGTGCGCTATATTCAAGTACTATACATCGAATTCTATGTATTCGCTGACTATTGACTGGACTCTGTCTGTTCTCTGTGTAGATGGTCACGCCTGACGCTCTCTTTACCCTGTTTGGTACGTCTCCACATTTATATTATTAATTATATTACATTATTAATTATTATACTTAAACACTTACTCACTAATGTCGAATCCACCTGGAAAAAATTTCAAATTATATCCATATCAGTTTCCCATCTCAAGAACTATATCAAACAAAAATATTTCAAGTTCAGTTAATAATTTTTTTTTTCTCATTTCCTGATTGAAAATAAAAGAAAAAAATGATATTGAAGTCAATGCGAATTATATTATCAATTCAATTGTTGAGACTTAACGATATTTTTATTTTTATAACTGATTCTAAAATGCTGTTTTCCGTTAATCATCATTAATATACACAATCTATATTA
The DNA here is from genome assembly GCA_910591685.1 of Galerucella tenella. Lineage (NCBI taxonomy): Eukaryota > Metazoa > Arthropoda > Insecta > Coleoptera > Chrysomelidae > Galerucella > Galerucella tenella. The sequence continues at coordinate 21,156 of CAJUYH010001261.1, read as the reverse complement.
TTTACATTTCATTAATTATCATACTATTTATCTGGTTTTTTAACTTACACAATATATAATTAATAACTTCTTGCTGTTTATTGCCAAAAATAAAAACCAAAAAAAAAAAAAAAATTTTATCTAACGTACTATCAATACTATTTTTATTCATACATTACCATAATTAAACAACACTTTTATGTTCACTATTATATCTTTCTATTTCTCAAAATATATTTTATCTATTCGAAATTCTTCATCAGTGGATTTTAATTCATAAATATCAGTTCTCGTTACCTTCATTATTGACATAAGCTTTTGCTTAATAATTTTATACTGTAATTCCATAGGAAACATCACGTAATTGTGAGGTGCCCGACATGAGAACTATACATGCGCGCGTGTGTGTATGTATGTCTGTGTGTGCGTGAAGGAGAGAGTGTGTGTGTGTGTGTGTTTGCATATGTTAATAACCTATTAAATCATTATAATATCAATATTAAAATAAATAATAATTGATTTATCATTGGTAATTTATATTTAGAAGTCGGGCGCCTCTTGCATGATCTTGACCTCGGTCCGATCTTATCACTCCCCTCTAATAATTCGCACATTATTATTATTTACTTCATTTTATATATTTAATTTGTGTTTCGTATTAATGATCCCAATTTCAATATTTCTTGATGACATTTTTATGATATAAACAAAATAATAATAAAAATAAGGTACAATTACATGAATCAATTGATTATACCCCAAAAATTTAACTAATTATTATTTTGTTTTATCTTTGTGTTATGTCATGTTGCATACATATAGGCGTTTATGGGGATGTACAGCGCGTGAAAATTTTGTATAACAAGAAGGACTCTGCCCTCATCCAAATGGCGGAGCCACATCAGGGTCATTTAGGTAAATTTCACTTTATCATTCAGTAAATATTTATGTACATAGATATTCATTATATTTTTTTTAATTCTTTTCTTGTCACCAGCCATGACTCACATGGATAAGCTCAAGGTATTTGGGAAGCAAATCAGAGTTATGGTGAGCAAACACCAAAATGTTCAATTGCCTAAAGAAGGCCAACCTGATGCAGGATTGACTAAGGATTACACCAACAGTACTCTACACCGATTCAAAAAACCCGGCTCGAAAAACTATCAAAATATTTATCCACCAAGTGCAACACTGCATTTATCCAACATTCCGTAAGTTTAATAATCTATATATACACACAATGTGTTTATCAATTCATTTGATCATTTTCAAATTGACACATCATGTTCATACATTTAAATTAATGATAATTCCTATATATAAACAGAGCAACAGTTACCGAGGATGAGATAAAGGATGCCTTTACGCAAAATGGTTTTACAGTTAAGGCATTTAAATTTTTCCCAAAGGATAGAAAAATGGCGTTGATCCAAATGCCAAGTATGGACGACGCGGTCGCGGCACTTATTGTATGTATTCAATTGATTATATTGAAAAATTCAAATTAAAATCAATTATAATTGTCTTTTTTTATTTATTTATTTTATGTTTCTTGTAGAAAATGCACAATTATCAATTGAGTGAGTCCAATCACTTGCGAGTATCATTCTCAAAGAGCAACATCTAACAAGAGAGATTGTACAACGAGTCACAGTGGTTTCAGCCATATGCCCTTGTCCATTACTGGTGTTCTAGTGCTCGGTATGACTGATCGATTCCACA
>CAJUYH010001261.1:0-19052 GCA_910591685.1 Galerucella tenella | reverse complement strand
CGTTAAAAACAAATTCAGAGACAAGTTTTTATTCTTTCGTTGCTGCACGGCAATATTTCAGTTTTTTTTTTTTTTTTTTTTGGTTAGACAATCACATTCCAAGACGGGAAAAAATAACGAAAACCATACATATTGCAGTTTGGACGCAAGAATTAACAAAAAAAAAAACACAGAATGGTTCTAATCTGTTAATAATCAATTTATTCTTTTTGTAAATTTTTAATGTTTAATTGAATTGTGGACAAGTTGATGACAATCATTGGTGCAATGTAAATTTACTGTGCATACATGCAACAATATGCGACAAATTGTTGTGTTAACTATTGGTCGGAAATTTATTTTGGCCATTAAAAACAAAACAAATTTTATCCCACAAAAGTTTTTATCATGAGCTTGTTGCAATTGTCGTGGCAGTGCTTGCAAGCGTCACGTTCAAATTGATATTCCTCTCTTTCTTTCTGCAAAAAATGAATTGAAACAGTCCGACAATTTAATCGCGAAAACACTTTTTTTTTGTTTTTTAAAGGGTTACATAATTATCCCTTGTTTAAAAGATCTGATACAAGACTTAAAATATTATAATTACAGAAGTGAATGAGCGAATGAGCGAGAGTAAAAGAGAAAAGGGACAAGAGGAGGGGAGGAGGGGGAGTGAGAGAAAGTATAACAAAAAAAAAGGCAAGTGATTGCCGAAATCAAGGGAGTGCTACTAATTCTTGTACAGAGTTCAATGTGTATAACGTAAGATACGTATATTTTACAAATTAGCCGTCGACCGTAATTAGCTGGTCCGCAGATTGCTGGTGATCCATATATAATTAATTAAGTAATGAATTAATTATTATTATTATTATTATAGAAGTTTAAGGAATTTTTAAGGTTAATAATGCAAGACAAAGTGAGTGAATTTTGGAATCTTTACGATATAAATAATATAACGTAAAGAATAAAAGTAAAAATGGATTAATTAATTATTGATAACAACAATGCAATTTACAAATGATCAACTCAATTTTTTCCACACAACAAATAACTGTCTTTTTTGTTTACTTGTTTTGTGTTTTTTTTTTATTTTTTCTAATTCCGACGGTGCTACACTCACAATTTTATCATGAAAAAACAAAAAATAATAATAATAACAAAAGTATCATGTGTTGGATTCCCAAATTGCGGGGGAAAAAAAAGAAGCGAAACATTGAAATAATACCATGATGATACAGTTTTATCACTAATACGATAATTGAATGATGTTCGATATGGATTAAAAAAAAAGTTCGCAAATGAGAAAATTATAGTGCAGCGCATGCGGTAAATTTTTGTTTTCTTTTTTTTCTTTTTGTCATTTTCTTTTTTTTTTCCAATGCTGGTCTTTATCATCAATATATGCTGCGTATCATGTTGGCAGCGAATTAAATTTACGGTTTTGAAAGAAGAAAAGAAAGAAGAGAAAAAAAATGACAATTAATTGTAAAAATGAAAAAACAAAAACGAAAAAAAAAAAAACAACAAAAACCATTGCAAGACAATCGTGCTGTTTTTATTTTTTAAAATCAGCACATCCGTGTGGTACAAAATGGATTATCAATTTGCGTTTTTATCCATTTTACTCGTGTCTTATTATATATTTCTTTCACGCTTCTTTTATTTTTTATTCTTTTTTTTTTTCACTGTCAACAAACAAAGCACGATTCTGACTGCAGTAATTTAGATCATTATTATTTTTCATTATTATTCGTAATTTTATCTTATAATTATCTTTTGTTTCAATGATAAGTATTACACGCACAAACTACCGCCAAGACACACATATTCATATATATACATATATATATATATGTATGTATATGTATATATATAAAAACATGTACGCATTGCGATGTTTAATTTTTATTTCTCGCTTTATTTTTTTGTTTGTATCTGTCACTTCATAATTTGTAATTTTAGATATAATATTTAGATTGTTAATTTGTATTGTTAAATTAATTAAGTAATTAATGGTGAATGAGAGGATAAATAGAATGATCCATTTAACATATCGCCGTTTCGAGTTTGAGTCTAAAAACGCGCAATTTTTTATTATTTTTTTCTTTTTCCTTTTTTCTTTTTCTTTTTCGTCATGTCGACACTGACAATGGAATAATGAAAGGATGAGTTGTAATCAATTGAGGTTCAATACTATCTATTGCATGAGCGATTGACTACATTATTTCCCAAACTAATACATATACAAACATACTGACAAACACGGCACATTTTACGAACAATGTCTTCCATCAATAGCTCGCGTGAGCTCGCGTTACTCTTATTCTCTTCCTTCAGTCTCTGCTCGCGCATCGAACCTCGAATGTCGATTATGTTTCAAATCGGACTATTTACTGTTAAAGGCGTGGTAGCTTCAAAGAAGAGAAGAAAAACAAAAGATGAAAGAAAACTAGAAGAAATCACTTAACACTTATGTGTTTGTCGAAGATATAAAAATACTACATACATAGATGTTTCATAGTTAGTTAAACTTTAGTCCAACATAATGTGTAGTTTTTAAAGACAGGCCCGAAATTGAAAAGGAAAGTGCGAAGAAAATAATGATGATGGTTAACCGTGATAACAAAAAAAAAAGAAATGAAAAGAATGAGAAAGAAAGAAATAGAAACAAGAAAAAAAAAGAGGCGCTTTGAGAGTGACTGCTGATTGTATTTTATTTTAGTTAATAATCAGCTGGTCTATTTACCTATAACCCTGCGATGATTTGCCCCAATTTTATTTTTATTCCTTTTTCGTTCAACAAAAAAAAAACGAGAAGAAGACGAAAAGAAAAAAAAATCAAAGTATCAATAACTAGTTTAAAATAAAAATGATGAACAATTATGAAACGATAAAATTTATTATTATACGAAAGAAAATGAGTGTTGATGATGTTTGAGTCAATTTGAATGAATATAGATAGCAGAGTGAAATGAAATTTTGAGGTTACACATCGACTCTATATACTCGAGAATTATTAAACGTAAATATACAGGAGTTTGACATTTCAAAGGGATAAAATAGAAAAAAAGGAACAGTATATAAAATAGAATTTCAAGATAAATCCATTACGTTACATAAATAACATTATCAATGATTAAATGATAAACACGAAAAATTAAAAATGGAATACGGATGTTTGAGTAATAAAAAGAAATGATGAGAGAGAAAGAGAAATAAATGGACAAAATGAATAAAGAGATATTAAACAAAAATATATTTAAATAAGCGAGTGCCGGCCCCGAGCGAGTGTGGTGTTTGTGCCAAACTAGGCTAAATATTAATTTTAAAATGGGAATAATAACCTTTGTGGTGATTGCCCAACGAACTGATAAATATTTGCGAAAATCCGGGTAACAAAAAAAAACACAAATAAATAAATAAACAAATGTTATTATTAATTGCACCGCAATCGTCGGAGAAGAAAATTAGAGTCTTTGATCATCAGCCGGCATGAACGAATGGGGCCAGTCTTTCAATTTTATCATGTCTATCTCATTGTTTTTTTCTTCATTTTTGCTCCATTTTTTCTTCTTTTTTTTTTTTTTACTTCTTAAACAATCATTCATAAATGACCATTTTTAATTACGAAAACTATTGCGTTATCAAATGTATTATTGAAATATAAAAATTGTCATACATAAACACAAATATATATAAATACACGTTAGTCGTTACAACTTGACAACAAAAATTACACTTGTAGTGTAATGCTCGTTTGTTATTGTGTATAACTTCCACATGCAAAGAGAAAGATGAAATAATAAATGAGCACATACTCTTATATGCACTCGCACAAAAAAGAAAATAGAAAAAAAAAATAATCAGCTATAGTATTAATAAATTGCCGGAAGCGAATATTATTGTTTTTACTTTTTTGTATTAATTAAAAAAAAAAAAACAAATACAAATCGCTTCAGTATGAATCTAATTTTTTTGACGCGATCATTATAAATATAAACACACTTTATTATTAGTTTTGTTTTTTTTTTATTATCAATATTCACAATGCATTGTAATTTTTAAATCATCGACTATGCTTTTTACACCAATATTCTTTTGTTTCTTTTGTTTAATTATTCCATCACCTGCAAACATAATAATAATAAAAAATTAATTATTAAAAGTAATGATAATAAATAATAACAAATAACATTATTAAAAAGAATCATTACCGTTTCAGTAATTTTCGGTGCTTCCTGCAAAGTTTTAAATAATATACCTTGAATTCAATACATATATTCTATCACCAGCTTATGTCGATATTGTTTTGTACTATCAAAAATAATAATTGAATATGTCATGTGCCGATGGACAAATAGAATTTTCAAAATATTCCGAATTAATATGTAATACATTTCAAAACCATATTAAATACAAAACAACAATAATACTTATAATAATGTAACTAATGAATTATGAAACAAAAGGAAATAATGCAATTATTTCGCGGTAAGCAGCGTTCTCTTTGTGTCTATAAAGTATCGATTTCCCGGTAATAAATCTACCATAAGATGAACCATAACACTCCGGATCCACACACGGACAAAGTTCTTGCATTTTTTCACTTAATTCATTTTTGTTTTTTTGATTTTTTTTATTTATTATTTTTTATTTTTCTTTTGAAAATGCAGAGGACCCATTTTGTTTCCTCTTGAAAACAGTTGCAAATCGTAAATACGTTAATGCGCTGTAATAATAATAATAATAATAATAATAATAATAATAATAAATCTAGCTGGATTGAGGGGGGCCGAGGTGAGGTGTTGGAATAGCCAACACTCACTAATTGGTGTGTCACAAATATATACATATTAGGTGAAAACAAATTTTCAATATGTCACCTCTGAACGCCGTGAATTCACTTCACTTGTCTGTTTAAGAAAAATAAGTAGACAAAATATAACTGATTAGATCAAAAAGAATAAATTGGGGGGAAAAAAAAAGAAAAAAAAGATTTAAATATTTAATAAAACGGAGAAATATCTTCAAGAGGCGATATTCATTTGGTATGAAAGATACGGGGTGTAAATGATTTCAGAAACACATATTTAAAATAAATTAATAATAAATAAAGCAGAGAGAAATGAATAAAAAAAAAACTCATTTGCTGTGGCCGCTTATGCATAAATGATGAAATAAAATTTATTTTCTTCCGGTACATTGACGATAATGTTGGTGTGTGCCGAATATTAATTGGATAAAATCATAAACCTACGACCCCAACAATACATATATACATATTTCTGTTTAATTAAAAACATATAATATGTATATATATATTGAATTAATTGTGACGTACAGTGAGAAGGAGGTGCATGGCTCAGGTGCGAAACCGCTGCATTTCTATATTGCATATATTTTATTGATAAAAAAATAAGGTATTAGGTATTATACTGTGAATTATTATGATTAATTAAAACAAGAAAAAAATTAAGAAAAAGAATTAATACAACAGTAACAACATCATCAATTCATCATGATAACTGAGAGAAAATTATACAAATCAATTACGGACTATATTGTATATGACATTTGCTCGTATATTCACACTTTTCATCCAAAGTATATTTATCTAACGGAAGAATCATGCACACAATTTGTCCGTTAGATCGTTGATATCATATGTGAAAGAGTTGCAGGGTACAAGAAGTATGAAAAATGAATGGAACACAAAAAAATATTATAAATTTTTATTTATCAATGGAAATATAATTAATGCAAATGATTGATTGTGACTCTCGTGTAATTAAATTGATCGTGATATATATATATATATATATATATGTACAAATTCCAACCACACACACACACATATATATATATATATATATATAAATAAATAAAGCGAAAAATAATTGCGTTGTAATGCGCTTATTAGATTGCGTAGAATGAAACAATCGATTCGCAAAATCAAATCGGAAATGTGCAGGTTTTCATAACTATACTGCGATGGTGAATTTAAAAAAAAAAATAAAAAACAAATACAAGTAAATAAAGTTATTTATTTACAATGCGAGTACATTGTACTTTGACCAAACCAATTATCAATTGGGGCAAATTAAAAAAAAATCACAACTGGAAATAGGAACGGCTAGATATTAAGATGTATTATTTTACTCTGAAACAAAAGGAATAAATAATAATTAATTGATAAATAAATTCCCAATAATAATAATATTAATAATAATAATAACAGAGAGAGAGAGAGAGAGAAAGAGATAATTGTATAAATGTTACACGCAATATGAGGATTCATTGTGTATTTTTGAGGTTGATTAAAAGAACGGTGGACGTCAATATATTTCAACTCGGCTAGTTAAGTGGAGGGTCCATGATGTTTGATCGTGGAAAAAAAATTCTGTCACTGATTAATACTGGTATTATTTTATACTACACATTGTATTAATTATCATGCCTCATTGTTAACTCAAACAGGAGAGATACAGAAAAAATATATATATATATATAGTGACAGATAAATTCCAAGTGAAGAAGAAGAGATATAAAGGTACGATAGTGTACAGACATTTTTGTTTCTTCTATTACGTGAATATTAATATTTTATTTTATTTAAATTAATCGACTGCCCCCTCCCCCCGTTCCGATTACCATGCGATTTAAATTCTTATGACGATATCTTCACGCATCTTTTGATGGCACTAACGGTGAAACTCCACAAGAGTGCTTAATAACAATTAGCGTGCAGCAAATAAGAGAAATAAAATTGTATAATTAATTAGTAGGATTTTATTGAAAAGACGCAGCTACTTTTTAAGCTCGTGAATGAAAAAAAAATGAAAAAAATGAAAAAAAAAAAAAATACGTGCATAGTTCAATGACAATCACAATCTCTATCGACAAATTGAAAAGAGAATCCAATAAACACCGTGAGAAAATAATTACTACAGGACAAACTGTTTAATGCTGCCACGCACTTTATTACTCTCACTTTAAATTCAATTCTTGTCCCTCTATATATTAACATATTGTAATAAATTAAGACGGCTGTTATGACATTATTCTTTTTCATTTTTGTTATATGGATTTATTGTTAGAATTCGAGTTTTGCCCAAAAAAAAAGAACAAGTATAAATCTATTTATAATAATGTAAAATATTTTTTAGTCTTTCATGAATTCACACACGCGACGCCGTCTCTTTTCGCAACTCATTTTTCTCTCGACCTGTTGCCTTTCTGTTCTATCATGCCCCGATAGCTTCGTCACCTTGTCCTCGAGATTTATTTGCTGACGTGCCAAAAGAAAAGAAAAAACTAATTGAATAAACAAATAATCTAATCTCACTATATATTGAAATAATATAAAAAATAAAATATTTTTCACTAGTCAATTGTGTGCGTGTGTGTGTTAATTACACTTGCATAAATGCAAAGAAAATATATAAAGACAAATGAAAACATTTTAAAATTTGTTTTCCAAAAACAAATTCATTTTTACGTATTGTACATTATTATAGGTATATCAATATATATATGCATATATATATATTTATATCTTACTTCTCATCCATTTTTTCAATGTGGGTGTCAGCAATTACTTCGTTGGAATGACAGCTATCGGTTTTCCCCATTGGATAAATAAACAAAAAAATAAAGAAAGACTAAAAAAAAATATGTTGAAAACCATTATTGGGCCAGGAATTGCGTTGCAAATCACAATCAGCTCAGCTCCGGCAAGACAAATCATTTTTTAGAAAAAAAAAAACAATTGTCAGAGCGGGCATTTTACGGTTAAGCTCTTAGTAAGTTTATTAGAATTAGTATGGAAGAAAAATAAAAAAGAAAATAATTTAAAAAATAAACACCCTGAAAGCAAAACGCGCATTTCACTCAAGACAACATCCAGGAAAAAATAAACAAAAAAGAAAAAAGTGTATTTCACTCGTAATCAAAGTGTTATCGTGTGAGGAAAACAAAGAAAAACAAAAAATAAATGAATAAAGTGAACGGGAGACAAAATGGAAATTTTGAATATTTCAAAAATGAAAAAAAAAAAGAAAAGTAAATTGGCATAAACAAAAATATTGAATATAACAAAAAAAAATTACATTGCTTTTCTTTTCACTGCGTGATGAAAAGTAACAAGGGGGGACCATTTAATATATTTGAGTGAGACACTTTGAGAGACATATTTGATATCTTGATGATTGCGCGTTTATATTAATTATGATTGAGAGCGTGAAAGAATAAAAAAAAAACCATTCACACACTAACATTAAAGGAAAAATGGAAAAGTATAAAAAAGTATTTATAATATCAGATACGTCGAAAAAAAAAAAAATCATTTTTGTTTCATTTTTTATTGAGTTAAATAGCAAATAAATGAATAGATAAGTATGAATAGAAAATGGAATCCACCATATATTATTTTACAATAAACGTGAGAAATTGCATTATTTTTTCACACCTTATATACAAACAGGCGTACGCGTACAGGCATATACGGGCATATATACATATATATTAACATAAACACACATCTTCACCTCTACAATTGTTCTTCCTTCCAATAATCATTATCACCTCTTACACTCATTGAACGAATTATTGTCAAACTCTGCATGTGAAATAGCTCAATTCTTTACTGCATAAAATTAATTATTAATGTGCGAGAGAACCATTCACAAAATTTAATTCTATTACTATTCTCTTGTATTCCTCTTAATAATGGATAAAAAAAATAATCATTTAACAACAATTGATAATTGAAATTATAATGTTGAACAAGATGAAGAGAAAAAAAGAGAATAAGCCGCCAATAGTCCATATGAAAAAACAAGTGAGAACAAACAAAAAAAACTTATTTTAATTATTTTCCAACTATATTTTGTATTGTTAACTTTTTCTCCTCTCTCTTTTCAAGCTTCCCTTTCTATAAATAATACTAATAAATATTCTCTTGCGTCGTTATCTGTACAACTAGCTATTTCAGCCAATTTATCAGTATATTTTTACTATATATCGTTAATTATTACTATTGTCAATATTATTATTATTATTATTATTATTATTATTATTATTATTATTATTAAAATTAGCATTATCATTTGCATTTTTTTTTGTTTAGTATATATGTACACTTATAATTTCATACATTTTATATCATTACTAATTTGTATTAATGTGAACACTAGCGTTATCATTTTTATCATTAAGCTTTATGAATTACATTAAAAGTCTTTTTTTTTCAATTTAATTCATGCGTTTTTGGAACGTCTTCATTCACTATTATCATTATTTTTATTTCTATAATTTTTTTCTCTTATTCTATATTATCGCTTGATGTTAAGATTTAAATTGTATTCTCTTAACAATGTATGATTGATTTGTATATTAGCTTTCATTTTATTATTACTATTATTTTTTTTTTATTTTTGTCTTGTAATTTGCCCGTGTGTCATTTTTACTTGGGTAGTATCAAATGAAAAATATTATTGTTAGAATCAAATAGCTATAATTGCTGGAAAGAGAAAAGAAAATAAAGGAAAAAAAAAATGAAAAATGCGCGAAAAAAAAAAAAGGAAAAAATAAGAGAAACATTATTCTTATTGCTAACGCTAATACAATTATCACGTCTTCTTCTATTCTTCTATACTATACATGTAATTACCACGAAAATAATTCCATCTATAATCTATACTTGTATCAACTATTACTTACTATTTATCATTAATGTTTTATTGATATCCAATTTAATGCTTGTCCATATGAACAGTTTATGATTTTTCGTTCGTTTTATCAGCAAAAATGAAATTGTGTTGTCTCTCATTATTTTCTCACAAGTATATAAGAAAACTTTATATATTTATATATATATAAATACATACATACATGTATGTATAGCTATGTATATACATATATGTATATATATATTGATATAAAATGTTCTCAGTGCGTTGTCGTGTCAAATTTTTCTCTACTTTAATTAATTCCACATAATGTTATTGTTCATCAATAATTTCTAATACAACAAATCATAAACACAAACGAAGAAAAAAATATATCTATCCAATTTCTGAAAATCTGTTTTTCATTTTTGTTATGTATATTGTTGAGTTCCTCCAATTGCCATTTTATATACCATTGTATACCTATTAATAGCAAATTTCACTGTTTCCAATCCAACTATATCTATGTACAAATTTAAATCTCATTTTCTTCACCTGTAATTTCTTTCCTCACTTAATTTTTTCATCGCCATTTAAATGAAACGAAACAAAAATAATTACATTGAACGAAAAAAAAAAAAAAAAGAAGTAAAGTTCTAAAAAAAGAAATAGCTTTTTTATGCACAAGATCACGACGGAAACAATCGTTACGAATTGTGCCTAAATATGTAATCACATAACATGAATTCTGTGGGATCAACAACATCATAAATCTTTGTGTGACAAAACAATTAATTTGAATGAAAAGTGGGAGAACGATGGAGTGAGGCAAAAAAATAAGAGAGACGGATCGGAATCATTCGAACCATCGATAATATTACATATAAATCCTATAACAAAAAAAAAAAAGAAAGGAAGAAAAACATTTCTATATCCAAAATACTTTATCTTTATATTTCATACTCGCAACCACACTGGGATAATGCGCAACCATATAAGTAAATATATGATCGCGATATATAAATAATAAAATTGATAAAGAAAAATTAATTAAATTATTAATAAATATGCCAAAAAATTATTATTTATAAAAAAGAAAAAAAATATATATTAATAAATAATAAAAAATATGACAATCGTGCTGAGCTTGACATAAATATAGTCATCCAGCAATTGAATAGGATTTTTACAATTCGATCATATATAGGCGGTTATCCCTGCTGTTCTACAAAAAAAAAATAATAATAACAACAATACTAATATATCATATCTTTTACTTGCTATCATTCTCACTCATAAATTCCAAAAACATTATGATAATTATTATAACTCTAAACATCTATTATCAAATCCGAAATGTACCTTCTTAGACTTGTGCTAAATACATGCTCGTAATAATACTGCAACAAGATAAATGTATATATATATATATATATATATATATATGTATTTATATACGATCAAGAATTGCAGGAGGGGTGAGAGGGTGGTATGGTCTATATCTATATCTGAGCAACTGTTCACATTTCAAATAAATTATTTGCATAAACATACAATAGATTGTGACTAAAATTGAATAATTCGGTAACAGTATCAGTGATGATGAGATATAGATATTTGCAAAATTTTATGAGACCGTCAGTGTTTGATTATCATCATCCTCACAACTGTATTAACTCACGTTTGTCACGACGTATATTGCAAAATGTCTAGTGAAATTATTTTTGTTTCAAAACTAAATATGTTACATAACAAACAAATATTATCAGCATGTATTTGGCGCATGTCTTCATAGTGGAACTGTTTTCAATGACACTATTTACAGGACTGTTCTCTATTTAGCTGTCTGTATTAATTACACAAGAGTAGATATATGTATGCATACATCTCTTATATATATATATATATATATAAGCATTACTATTTTCATATTTTTCCTATGAATATCCTATGATCTTTCATTTATACTATTATCTACGATCTATTTATCTTCAAAACCAAAAAAATAATCATCTACAAGGAACTTTCTTCACTCTATAATTTTATTCAACCATCTCGTCGATATTATTAATCATTATTTTTATTTTAATAGGAAAAAAATGTTTTTTTCTTTTATTATTATAGAAAAATTCTTCACTGTCTATACATATTTATTTATCAGTGTACCCGTATGTGATTAGTTTTGATCAATTGCCAACGGCCTACTTTTTATATATTCAATTGAATATATCAATTACAATAAGAAAACCATGATAAACACATATACCATGTGGAAAATGAAAAAATAATTTATGTTTAACGTTTTGCCATTCAGCTTTACTCGCAACGCGCACTTTTATTTATACACTAATATTAATAAAAATTAAAAAGAAACACTGGTATGCATGATGTAAACGCGTGCGCCTTATATATATATCAATTAAAATGACTCACACTACTATTCGCGTGAAAAGAATCTCGTATGTTCGTTAATATATATATATATATATAATTAGTTATTATGATAAATAATTTAAAAAAAGACAGAGAGAGAGATTGATTGATTTTGGTCTATTTAAATTAAAAAATAACTGAAATACAACAGTATCAAAAAAAATTTTAATAGGAAAAGGTGGGGAAAAAAAAAACGATAATTGTATATGTATAAAGAAAAATAGTGCACGCGGATATAAATAATAATTGTCGCATTAATTATATATATATAAATAATACTTGGGGTAAAATCGTGTGAGCATATCCGAATTCATCAAATGTCAAAGTTCCAAACAGTCAATTTAAAATGTAGAATTAAGGTGAATAATGAGAAGATTAGAAAGGAAAGAAAAGAATAAAAAAATTAAAAAATTAAATGAGTAATTAAATAAATGAATTGAATATATATATATTAATTCGTATCAGTCGTGTCAGTTTTGTGTCATTGTGAAGAAAATAATAAGAAAGATAAGTTAATTTTTATCGCAATTGTAAATGCGACACATATGACACACTATTTTTTTGCAATCCATCATACACATATTAATATTGAAATTGACATTGATTAAAATAATGAAACAAAGAAAAAGTAAAGTGAAATAATAAAAGTCCTTAAATTAAGTATAATTAAACGTGTATAAAAAAATTATATAAAAGTGTATGATAAACATATACGTTTCATCTGTCGTGCAATTATGAAATTAGAGTGAAGATAAATATATAAAAAAAAAAAAAAATAGAATTTCCATATTGATAATCGTAAACAGAAAGATACAGCATTTATGGAATTTTGTTATTGAAGATCGTTTTTATATTGAATGCATTATTCATTATATTATTTTTATTTTTTATTTTTTCCTGATACATTCGATCAGGCAATGTATAATTAAAATTTTATTGGCGATCTCATAATGATAGTGTGAATTTGATAGCGAAGAACAAAACAGTTAGTTGATATTTGAGTGGAAATAAAAGTGAGTGAATGTTTAACTAAATGATGAAAACATATAATATCAATTCAATAAGAAATTAATTTAAATAAAGAGATTGTAATCGGTAGGTAAAATGTGAAATGAAAAATATAAATTATCACAAGTATTATGTAATATAGAAATATTATATAGATCGTGTCAATTTGCAGATGTTTAATATTTCATTGTCACTTTTTCGTTCTCATTTCGATGAAACGATGGAAGTATATATACATATATATATATATATATATATTAATAGAAAATTCATAAAAAATGCTATCAATTGGTGGCTGCATGGAGTGCTCATGTATTATAAAATCAACGCTCGAAGGAGTAAACAAACAAACAAATAAATAAAAGAAAACAATTAAAATGAAATATAAATAATAATGCAAAAATGTTAATAAATTTAATGAAATAAGTTGAAAGTGAATAAAAAAAATATATAAGTTTAGATATTTTTTTTTCTATTTTCAAGTCGACGCGATACAATCATACATGAAATTTTTGCTTAGCAATTTTACAAAGAACTAAAAACAAAAATATAAACCGCCCATAAAAAATTATCATATTGTTATCGTCGCGATAAAACCTACATGAAAAATGTATTGAAAAATGAAGGAGAAAAACACAAAAAAAATATAAAACAAAAAACCGAAAAAAAAAAAAATGGAAAAAATAAGAGAAACGAAACGTTGATGAGAACGTGAAACAAAAAAAAACACATTTTATTACAGAATTGCAGCTAAATATGCTCGACCGAATTGAATAAGTGAATTAATTTATGTTGTCCAATGTTCACTTAAATTATTAATAATAGTAGACATTATAATTATTCCCTATATCAAATATTATTATTAATTATAGCATTGGGTGATAAATAAACATAGAAAATAGAGCATATACAATTTGAATAACACAGAGAAACACATTGAAAAAAAAAAAAAAAAAAAAAAAATTGAAGAATCTATCGGCGATAGATATTACACACGACTGTGTTACAATCATCATCAACATCATAATACAAATAATAATAATATAAAAATACATATTTAAATTTCTGTATAATGAAAATATAAATGACAGTGAAAAATTGTGTATAATTAATGAAAGAAAGGAAAAAGAATTGAGAAGAAACGAATATTGTGAAAAAAAGAGAAAAAAAAAACAGAAATACTATATTAGTACTGAACAAATCGTGATCGTTAATTATTATACCACGATTAAAGTAGGTTAATTAACAAAATAATTATTAGAAATAACAAACAAAAAATCATCACTAATGTTCCATGAAACGACTGTAAATTGACATTATTTCCCTTTTTAATTGATGCAATGATTAAAATAAATGCGCGAGTCAAAACATTATTACGCGTGGTATAACATGTATAGTATAAACAATAATATGTATAGTATAATATGTTTGCCACATATATATATATATACATATATACAATGTTACATGTAGTGGGTGCGCCATATGGCGTATTAAAATGTAGCGATCAAGAGTCGTTTTCATGGAATTTGGTATTGATGCAACTCAATGACTAGAATAATATGCGTGAGAGGAAAAAAAATTTAATGCTCACGACATTTATTATTTTTTTTTTATATACTCTATATATTTTTTTGTTTAATTTCATGCATTAATTAAAGTAATGTTTTCTATTATATATTTCTAATTAAAATATTCCAGTTCTATATATATATATATATATATATATATATATTATTTTCTGACGTAATTGGCTGTCAAAGTAAACATAATATGGAATGCTCTCACTTCATGATGGATCACCGAATTGATTATTATTTTTTTGCTTTTGCATTTTTCTTGTTGATATCTATAAATGAAAGCATTTTAATTGATACGAGGCAATAACATAAATGAATTATTAATTGTATTATTAAAGTTTCAAATATATCTTGCGTTAATTTTATGAAAGAGATTAATAAAAAATAAATAAATAAATAACGGAGTTATTCGTTTTTGTATGATGAAGTAAATGGTAACATAACAAAAAAAAAAGAGTAATAAGAAAAAAAATTTTCTTGTGATAAATGCAGTTTTATTCATTATATGAATTGGTCACCACTAACAAATCTCTCTATTAGCAATAGTACAGTAGAAATGTATAATAGAAAAGAGAATTTCATAAAGAATTATATTAAGTAACAGGTGCAAACCTCAAACGTTTTGTGAGCAATCAAAATAATAGATCACTATGATTTTCATATTTTGTAGCTGTGTAACAAAAAAAAAAAAAAAAAAAAAATTAGAAGAGGCATTGCCGAATAAATGCAAATTTATTACTCATAATAAAATATTAGTGAACGATACAATGATACATGCGTATACGATAAATATATTTGCGTATAAAATAAATTAATTAAAAATAATATGATGGAACGAAGTAAAGGTAATCCGTATTTGAAGAGACCATTGGATGTTTTTGAACCGGGTATAAAATAGCGGTGGTTGGATCATCATTCAGCATCTTGGATTGCGCCACAATCTCCATCGGCCGCTTTGCTTTGTCTGTACAATTGTTAAAATTTTTTTATTCCATTCAATTTGGACATTGCTCCCGGAGTGCGTTCGAGGACGATAAAGCAGTTGTCCTCAGGGAGTGTCTGTGAAATGGCGAAAGCTGTTTGGCAATGTTTTATATACATAATTTAAATTACCTTGGAACCTTGAATGCATGTACGTCGAAGATTACGATTGGTAAAGTGGAAAGGGCATTAAATCTATGGATGAGTTACCAAGTGTCCACATACTAAGCCAAACAAGAATATAAACAAAGATACAAAACTCTACATCCTATATATTTTACCTTGAGACATTGACTGCAAGAAGGGCGCTCCAGACCCCGATAGATCCATTGTCCTCAACTCAATCTGGTTCTCAATATCAACATCACTTTTGGGCAAGATCAAACGCGTTTTCACCAATGGAGTTTCCTCTTTCACTTTGTCATATCGATTTAATTCCATCTGTTTCTAAACGAGCATTCACAGTGTGTCAACAAATCATTTTCGATTAAAAATACACCGATCGATCTAATAAAATGAAAGAAAGAAAAAAAAACCTGATGTGGAAGTTGATTTGATATTGGGTCAATTGATTGAGAAATAGGCAAATGTTTTTCATTAATTTCATCATCAATTTTTTTTCCATTGCCTGTTATTATTTTAGGTGTCACCATTTTATCACTTAAATTCTCGAAAATTGATCCAAACACCGGTAAATTTTTTGATTTACTATTTTTTAATGCTGCCGCGTATGCACGAAAATGTTCCAAACGTGCAGCTTTAACTTCGGACGTATATTCAATAGGATTCGGTGATTCAGGTAAATGGGTTGCTTCAATTTGGAATCCATTGACACTATCCGCAGTATATTTAGCAGTTTGAATAGCGCCAGTATCATCAACATAGCTAAATGCACCACGTGTAAATCCATCAGCCAATCTAATCTCGGATCGCGCTGATTTAGGTGCACTATAGCCAAAACTATACTGGCCAATGCTATCCTGATACTCTAATACAATTTTATTTGTCGGTGAATGACCAAAACTGTTGCCAATCATCAAACACAATAATACAGAATACGTATACATTATATACATTATGTATATACAGATCTAACGACGACTGTTATGACCAACTTGAAAATGCCCTCGAACTTGATCTCAGGTGAGTTTATATACCCACCAACTACTAAAAGACATCTCCACTTATAATAATTCCTCTCACTGGCGAATGAGAAATAAACCAGAGAAAAAACTGGTTAGCAATTGAAAATATTTGCAAGGTCATTATTGTCATTCAATTTGTTGTTTATTTTTACAGATTAAAGGATGCAATTCACCGGAATAAAAGCAGCAAAATAGAATAAGTAATGCTCATTATGTTTATTGATTCAATAAGATAAAGAAATTACAATTCGATTTGCATCAAAGGTCAAGCTAAAATGATTAATAATTTATTGAATAAAATTACGATCAGTAATATATGGTGTCGTAAGTGAGACCTGATGTTGGCGCAATGGCTACAAGAATTGTGCCTGGAGTCGCGGCAGCAGCAGCAGAAACAGCAGCGGCATTTCGCACTGACTCTTTCGCCAGGATGACCTTCTGATTTACATGAGCAGCAGCATGCTCAGCCTTGGCAATGGCAACAGCAGTCGTGTCGATCACCCGTCCATCGGGACCAATTGGCGCAACAAGTGGAAGGACATTATCGGAATTCAAATTATTTTCTTGCTGCTGTTGCTGTTGCTGCTGTTGTTGCTGTTGATGTTGATATTGTTGAATGTGATGGTGACGTTGTTCATTATTATTAGCCATCAACAATTTAACATCACGTTCTTTATTGCCATTTGTATTTGATGATTGAAGTTCATCTGCTCTTGCATTTGACATTTCTGATGATGTTTCCAATACACGATCATCATCAATAAGCGTTGGATGACCATCGATCAATTGTAAAACTCTTCGCGGTTGTGCCAATGCTACATTAACAGTACCAAGCACAATCGCCACACTCACAATAATCTTCTTAAACATTATTGTCGTTATGATAAAGTTTATCTGCGTAATTGTCGCGTCTTCATTAGCCTTTTATACCCATTGTAAGCCACTTCCTCATTATCTAATTCGCGGTTTATTTTTTTATGAAAAATAATACTTTAGTATCCTATTCGTTTATAAATGCAACTCTTCATGTGTATTATTGATTTACTGTTTCCTGATCTCTAGATACAATTCAAGGTAATAATCAGTAGTGGAAATACTGGTATGAAGAAAAAAATATATATATTTATACATAATGATGTTTATTGCAGTATAAATGGAATAGAGTTTGGTATAAAGTTTCAGAATTTGTATACAGATGTATATATTAAAAAAAAATTATGAGATTGCCTTTCTTTGTGTATTACAGTTCACCATTTACGGAATTACACATGGAGTTTTGTCAAGGGCACGTTTATATTATGTCTGACAGTAGTTTTATGCTGTAGTAATGTAGGTGTGTACAGGTATAATGGAGCCCTAAAGTGGTACGGAATTATTTCAATGTCGAGTATCAGGTTTTAATCGAACATGGGCGTTGTGTTGGTGCAATCATTTTGTTCATTATACACAAGTTCGTTTTCCTATATAAAGATCTGTGAAGCAAACAAATATCAAGCAGTTGTCTTGACGAGTACTGAATTGTCAGCAGCGTCTGAGAGTAGCCCTTATCCAATCAACATGAAGTCAATTGTGAGATCTTTATACCTTTATTGATACAACTGATAAATATTTTTTTTCTAACAATTAATATTTATTGTTTCTTTTTTTTACAGGCTTTTGTAGTCTCGTGTCTGGTGGCAGTGACATTAGCAAAATCATCCGTTCAATTATTGTCAACGCCAATTGTTTATGCTCGATTGCAATCCGATGCACCAATTGGAGTTGATGGAAAAGTCGTTGATACACCGGAAGTGGCGTACGCAAAAGCAGAACATGCGGCTGCACACATCAATGAACGTTTGAATCATGTATCGAAGCAATCTGATGTAATTTCACCAGTAAAAATTGAATCATTGAGTGGTGGTGCACCAATTGGAATTGATGGACGTGTTGTCGACACACCTGAGGTGGCTCTAGCCAAAGTTGAACATGCCACAGCTCATTTGAATGAGCAACTGAATAATGGCGCTGAAAACTCCAATATCATCACTTATCAATGGGCTAAATTTCAACCTGGTGCACCAATTGGTCTTGATGGTCGTGTGATTGACACCCCGGAGGTAGCATTAGCTAAAGCTGAACACGCAGCAGCTCACATCAATGCCAAATTAAATTATGCCATTGAACCAATTAAATATTCACCAATTCCCGCCGCATACTCAACTTACATTGCATCATCACCAATTGTTGCACCAGGTTGAAATTTAATTGGTTCA
>CAJUYH010001260.1:41567-72649 GCA_910591685.1 Galerucella tenella | reverse complement strand
GTTTTCGAGAAATTGGACTGTCAAAACGTCGTGGGACACCCTGTATAGCGAACTATTTAAATCTTCCAAACCGACATTAAAACCTTGTGAGAATTAAAATACTCATTATGATTATGTAGGAAACTACATATTTTTGTTAAGTTTAACATTTCATTTCTGGACCATCCTCCATGAAGCCCCGAATTAAATATGAGAAGTAATGTACCTATTGTTCTTTTCCAGCTTTATATGAAAACTATAAACCAACCTTTATATCATCGACAGGGGGAAATTTAAAATCAAACACAGTTATGACAAATTAAATAAAAGGGCATTTATAGTTTGGCAACTTAATCTGAAGCTACGGGGAATCGGTAAGAGGCGAGGCATATATGTACGGTACCTATTTTACCAAGTAAAATTGAAAATACAAAGGTAACTGACAATACCAACGCCGCTGGGTAAATAAATATCATTCAATTGACGAAGTGAGAGGGAAGAACACACGCACGCGCTTGCCAATAAGAAGTCAGCTCTGGATAAAAATCACCAATTATGTAATTCGGAGGGAGTGGTAATTATGGTTTTCGTACAACGCTGCCAGAGCTTCAAGAAGCCCGTAACAAATTTTGAAAAGTGCTCATCTTTTAATATTTATGAATTGAAAAAATAATGTTAATAGACAAATCTAAGGAAACAAACACATTCAAGAATTAACGTTCAATCAAAAAGTCCATTTTCCAATTAATATCACTTCATACTTAGCACTTTAGTTTTTCCATAGTTAAACGTGGCAATATCGAATGTTTTCGACTGCATTCCTTTCACGGCTTCAGATAAACTTGCCATACTATGTTTTTTTATAGATATCGCAGAATAATAATTATTCTAACGTTTTATAAGTTTCGAAAAATACTTTCCAAAAACAATGACCGTTCAACTAAGAAGCATCCGGTCTATAGGCCCCGACAGCTATTGAATTACACTCCAAAGTCAAACAGGGTTGGTATATCTACAGGATATTTAACATCAACCATTCTGGTTTGCACAATATAACTTTTGTAGACCGGTTTCGGCGTATTTGCGACTCATCAGTACAAGGTATATGTTCTCCGTCCGAGAGTTCTAAGAGCTTAATCCCGGACTGAAGAACCAAAATCACAATCAATACATGTCATTCAATAACGGAAGTGTAAAAGTTGTGACAATAGCGACATCTTCACCTCCAGTTGCAAACCAAAATTCGAAAAATCTGACAACAAGCCACGTGGGCTTGAAACAATCAAGTATTATTACTAATCTAGTCAGCCTAAAAATTAGAGAAAAAAAACAGAAAATAGTTCTTTCCCTATAAATTACATAAATAAATCTAAGGTGTTACATTTCAAAAAAAAACTTACCCCCATATGCGATTTCGTATCTTCTTTAGTTATAAAATTTTGTGTTTTATTTTTTTCTTTTTGCGAAGCAGATCCATTGAGGTTCTCCACTGCTTTTTGCAGCTTCGCTCCTAGAACTTTACTTTTCTCCTCCTTGCTCATATTTTCAGGGTTTTTAATTGTATTATTTTTCATTTGAAAATTGTTGGTTTTTTCTTTCGATAAAAAGCTTTGAGATCTAGTTTTCTCTCTTTGCGAAGCAGACCTATTGAAACTAGTCACCAGTTTTTGAAATTTCATTTCCAAAGCGTTACTTTTCTCCTGTATGGTCATTTTTACAGGATTATTTTTTATAGCATTTTCTTTGTCTGGGGCGTTTATTATTTTGTTTTCAAGAACTCTTATCTTGGAGGGTATCGGTACATGTTGATTGTTGGCCAAATAGTTTTCATTGTGCCAAGAATTTAAAGTTATTTTAACAGGATTAGAAGGAGCGTATGCTTGTTTGTTGATTAAATCGTTGAGACATTCTAACGATTTGGTTGAGGAAGGTTCCATTACTTTTTCATCTAAAACATTTTTTTAGCATTGACATTTTCATATTTTTCACTTTAAATTCAACTAATAAAAAATAAGGAAAACTGACTAGTAGCCACCTAGTATCACAATATGAACTTGTAGTAGCCGATGCTACTCCCCCCAGCGAGCGAATAAATTTGTCAGCGGCTGGCTGAGTAGCACATGTTGGTAACTGTCAAGTGCCAAAATTAGAGGCATTTTTGAGTATTTTTTGACCCCACCCTATTTGGAGAGATCTAGTAAGATTTTCTCGACCCTCCGCAACGTCATAGGTTGTTAAAACTGCAATTTTGACAAACTATGGCATTTGACAACCTCAAACTACATCCGGTCTCCATTCCTCATATAGTTCATATAATACCGTTCTTGGTGTGCTTCATCGTTTGCGACGTATATCCGGTTTTTGGGTCGTATATTTTATTTGCTATTTTAACATATAGCTAACCTTAAATTTGATAAATAAGATCATCAGGATCGTATTTAGCCAAATTCGAAAAGGCTATGAAATTAATAATTACCAGCTTCTTTCTCTAACTGAAAATACTTGAGAGCTTTCAAAATGCTGATGTTTTTCCGTGTATTTAGGCATATTTTTGTATTATTTGAAAAAATATAACAATAAGATTAATATTCACTTTACAAAAATAATAATTGACCGTAAACAACAAAGTACAGACACAGAATACACCAGCCAAACAAGAAACGAAAGCCGGCGTAAATCCTTTGATGTTTTGGGGGGCAAAATTTCGTGACCTTCAAACTGACGTTGACAGCTAACGGATCAAGTTACACTGAGAAAATTGTTCAAAAAATGTAAATTAATAATGTTATCTACACGCAAAAAAGTGAAACCAAAGAATCTCAAATAATAATTGTTGATTTTTATGACTTGTTTCGACAAAGTTTCAATTATTCAACAATTCAACAGCTCGACAAATATTGTGAAAAATATTATAAATATAAGTTCTAGCTTCTGTTTTTGGAGTAGGTACCATCCATTATTAAAAATAATGAGCTATTGTTTAACCAAATGATTCTTATTATCTATATTGTTATCGAAATTATATGTGTAAGTATGTATTTATGTAGTACTATATGTAGGATAGGGTGAGTCTAAAAACCAATGCAATGATAATAGATTATATATTTATCTGAGTTAACTGTATAAACCCTCACTTCGTGGAATCTACTCATCATATGGTTTTAAATGAAACTAACTGTTTTTAAATGACTCCACAATATATTTGTAAAAATGTGTAAATTGCAAGTAAATTGACAATTGTTTCGATATAAATATCATCATCAGAATATCAAGTATACATCATGTCAAAAGTAACTTCTGTCAGAAGCGACAGTAAACTTTTCTCCATAGATATCGAAGTTTTGTTGTGTTTTTCAGTTATCCATCCATCACTTGAATGACAGCTACGAATTGCACAATTTTTTGGCGCCATAACTAATAAATGTAATTTTGTAAACAAATGTTATCATTCAAAACACACAAAAAATATGTAAATAATCAAAAAGCTGACAACAAAGAAAATTCTTTGGTAAACAATAAAATCACATGTCATTGACAGATAACGGTCTTAAAATGGCGACTGTCAGACATGCGCACTCAGAAAATGTATTGTAATATAGCACAAGCTTCGCTTCATGTTGGGATGGTGTATTCTGTGGTACAGACCTGACGAGAACTGTCAGTGGGACAGTAGAAAAAGACGTAAAAAAGGTACGTCTGCATACTATTTTGAATGTTGTGATTGTTCCCGATTGATAGGTCGAGCTTGCGCGTAATCTAAACATCAACTAATCAAATTTTTAAGTCAAAGATTATGAGTTAACTGTATAAACCCTCACTTCGTGGAATCTACTCATCATATGGTTTTAAATGAAACTAACTGCTTTAAATGACTCCACAATATATTTGTAAAAATGTGTAAATTGCAAGTAAATTGACAATTGTTTCGATATAAATATCATCATCAGAATGACAGAAGTTACTTTTGACATGATGTATACTTGATATATATTTGGCTAGTCATTTAAAAACAGTTAGTTTCATTTAAAACCATATCAAAGATTATGGTTAAAGTTTGTAATACATTTAAACGGTTCATTATTGTGATATTTTACTTAGGATATTAATCACAGATCTGCCTTTTTTTACCATTTCTTCCAACGTAATGTGTTAGAAGGACATTAACAATCGATGACGCACATCAACAACTGTAATACTTTAAACGTAGTACCTATAGGTTCAAGAAAAAATGTCCATAATTATACCGCAAAGTTCAATAGACCATACAACAAGAAAAAAAAATTAAGCTACAAAACTTTTTTTAATATAAAAAATTGATAGTCTCTTACCATCTTTGGATAAGTAAGGCAGCTCTGAAATATCCATTTTAAGGTCTTTACCTTTATCCTGAAAACATGATAAAATTAAACCATAGTTCATCTGAAAACTGCATGGCGTCGTTGTTGAAGTCGAATAACTGAGGGTGGGTTTGTTAATTCCCGGTAATATCTGTCAGCTACAAAACCCTCCGCTATCTCTAGCCGCCAGTCAAAGTCTCGGTTACATTAGAAAACGACTAAGTGTAATTGAGCATTTGGCAACTTTGTTCTTGATATAAACGTGGGTGTAATTTAGAAATGTGAAATTCTCATTTCAATTTGATGTGAAGAGTCTCATAAAATATACATATTTCCAATTTTACTCCCATATTTTGTTATGACACAAAATCAAAAATATAGAGGTCGTGAATTTTATTTTTGTATGTTAACGCAAACTTACGCTGGCAACACCGTAGGTAATGTCACTTGTCAGTGTTAAAGTTGTGGTAGTACCATTGTTATTTACGAGAGCTTATTTACCCGACTCGGCACCAACGTTGTCAAATTTAGTAGTAACACAACAATATTGAAGAATATATAAATATCAGAAAATAAGAAATAGAAAACTAAAAAAAAACAAGAAAACCCAGAAAACCCAGTTCCAAACCTGGTTGATCAAAGCGTACCTAACTATGTATAAAAATATCATAAAATAAGAAATAGAAAACTAAAGAAAACAAGAAAACCCAGACCCAAACCTGGTTGATCAAAGTGTACCTAACTATGTATAAAAATATCATAAAATAAGAAATAAAAAACTAAAAAAAACCCAGGTCCAAACCGGGTTTCGAACCTAGGACCTCTGGGTTGTAAGCTCAGTATCCTGCCAACTGCGCTAATCTGCTCACATTCAGTCACATCGAATATAAGGTTAAAGGCTGACGAGCGAAAACAGACAGTGTGCTTGTCAGTTGGACGACGAGGTAAACGCTTCTAGTGGTGCGTTTGTGAACGCTGTGGTGTGGAGTGAGAAGTATATATAAAATGTTTTATGAACAATCACTTTGGACCCAAGTATATAACTCTCACAATTAAATTGTGATAGCAACAATAAAGTAATTCATATTCACTGTTAAAGATACATTGCTAAGTAATATTTTAGCGTTGAAATAGTGTGTACCTAATGTCAATAATTTTTAATGTTTGTCCCAAATTTGGCTAGTAATGGAAAAAATTGTATATACTATTCATTAATACCGTTATTGTTATTAAAAATATTATTATTATTATTTTAAACAAAGCTAAATGACAAACCTCATTTTTCTGTCCATGGGTTTTGAGGTTTTGATTTTGTTTCTCCTTGATACGCAAATTATTATTCATCAGCTTTTTGATTAATTCAGTTTCTTCTTTTTTAACAGCCTCCAACTTTCTCACGGATTCATCGTATCTTCGTTTTTCCAACCAAACGGTAGCTAAATTTATACAGTCTTTGTAAAACAACGACTGGCGAACAGACGTTTTCTTTTGATCTATCCACTGCCGTTCTTTTATTTTATAATGTAACATTTTGATATTATATTGACTTTTCTGGAGTTCGATTGATTTTTCCTGTAAAATTTTAAAGTTTGGGCTTGTTTCCTCCAAGTTCTTCCTGCATTTATCTATCTGTTTACGATAATCGTTTAATATGTTGTCACCTTCTTCTTTGTTCTTTTGTACGGTATTTACAACGCATTTTAAGTGCATGTTTTGATATAAAAGCGAGTCTTGACTTACACGATAAGCTTCGATTGATCTGAAAAACATTTAAATACAATATATCTACCAGGTGATTGATTAGTGCTCCACGCCGCTGTAAGTAAAGTCCACCAGTGGAATAACGAACTATTTTGCGCGATTGTTGATCTTTTATATTGCTGGGCCATACGAACGAACTGTTTCAAACACCCGATCTGCACAATTCTCTCCCTTGCCGGTCTAAAACTAGTTATAGTTCGCCGCTGTACTTGTTTTTCAAAAATTGCAGACCACCTTAAAATTTTTACCACGAGCCGCCACTGATTTTGTGTACAAATAGCTCAATAACGCACGGTCGACGGAAAATCATAATATAATGGTTTCCTATTAATAAACGAATAAACGAGGCAATTGCCAAAAAATCACAATTTTATCCAACCGATTTCACCCTCAAATTCAGGTCTACAAATAATGTATTAATTGTGGGAAAACAAACAAGAAAAAAAAACACAGACAAAAGAAAATTAGGTATATAATTAATATTTCTAAGGGTAATAGTAAGTATTCACATACTTGTAATTAAATGACCTAGCAAAGAGGAAAATACGGGGAAGGGGAAATTCAGTGTTAAATATGGCCATTTGAAACGGGGCGTGTCCAAGCTGTGACGTCAAATCAGCCTACTGGCGACGAGCGCGGCAGCGGCGGCTTGCGGCTTCATATAACCGAGTACACTTAACGTGTGAATGTTGGTTTAATTTGGCATTTTCGGCGAATTTTGCATGTTAGTTGACGTTTATGTTTGTTTTTTATTAATAATAATTATAAAATGACAAAAACAAGTGACAAAAAGAGCAAATACTTACAAGTATTGCATAGTATTAGATTGTCAAAGTACCTAACGATTTGAAGGTTAGAAAACTTTGGCAGAAAGCTATGCGACGTACATTTGTTTCTAATAAGGGGTCAAACCACAGAGTACACCATCTAACAAGAGGCGAAAGAAAGTAGTTTTCGTGATCGCAAATTTGTGTGCACATGCGTGGATTAATTAGTTTATCTGTCAATGTCAGGTCAACACTCCCGTTCATTCCCCTCAGTTCACCGTGTATTATTTTAAGATTAGGTTAAAATTGAGCCACTTCTCATTTCACACATGAGATTAATAATAAGATGTTCTCATGTTAGCAACACTACTATTTTTCTTAGTGTAGTGCTACTTTTCTCAGTGTATCAAGTAGTTTTTGTGTCAATGACTCGACGTATTCCGCTCAATATCCTGTAAGTCCGACTTCAGAGGAGCCGACAAAGCTTTCGTCTCTTGTTAGATGGTGTACTCTGTGGTCAAACTCACAATAAGGTTTTTTTAGCGAGTGACTGGTCATAAAAAGCCACGAACGGTAAATACCAAAATGTCAAATCAGTGACCGCGGTAATAACTTCAGTTACCATAGTCCATAGGTGGGTAACTGGCAGTGGTTATAACCCCCACTTTTGTTTTCAAACGTGAATAACCGCCTGTTACCGCAAGTAACCGCTAGGTTTTAACCAGCAGCTCGCTAAAAAACCCTTAATATTTTATAGTTATTTCTTTGTCAGCTTTAAAATTCGGTCGAGCTACCGCAAATAGGCATTGCTTTGTTTTTTTTCGATAGGAACATATTTTGAAAATGCATTTGATAAATAAATTTCATTTTTGTTTCAATCGCTGTCAATATAGGTAATTTAAAAATGTGTCTTCATTAATTGGGCTTTTAATTTCCACAACAAATTTCTTACTTATATGGCATCAGATGATGCACCGATAAAAGGAAATTTACTAAAAAGAAGAATTCCAGCTTTTTGGAACTTTATGGACGTTTTCTTTGATAGTATGTAACGCTAATATCTCGCTTTCCATCTTAAGGCCTCTAGTCATAGCAGAGGTCTGGAAAATCTTGACACCAAATATATTTTCATCATATTTTTAACAGATAAGAGAGATAAATTGTATCCAGCCAGAATATAATTAATATGGAATTATTGGTGAATAATCACAAAACCTGAATTTTCATAGTAAATGGCTGTAATTGCATATTTGAATATAACTTTTAATTCAAAACAACTTTACTCCACAACATTGTTCTGAATTGTTTAAAATAAAGATACTTTACTCTTGCACAAAATTCAAATTTTTTGACAAACCTCGTATACTGCTTGAAAAAATTGATATCTGATGGTTGCATTTCAATTTTTGGACCATGCAGAACTTTCTATCAGGAATAACTTTTTTTCATAAAATCACTAATCAAAAAGTTTTCCATATGGTTCCAAATTAAGTAGACACACTGTATATAGCTATAGTGATCTTTTAATGTTAATATTTTATAGTTACGTTTTATGGTAATGTTCCAAAATTTCAATTTTAGGTATGATATTCTTAATATCATCTTCTATCCTCACTTTATCTTTGTCAAGGTATTCCATTTTAATCTTTAGTTTTTCAATTTCATTTTTGAAGACTGAAAATAAACAATATTGATAAAATAATAATATATGAATCTAGAATAAGTTGCTAAGCTTTAGATATCAACTATTGCATTACTAACGACATAAAATGTCAAATATAGTCTTGTAGATATCCATTGTATTAGTACTAATACTAAATACTTACATTGAGAATTAGCTTCTAATGCCCATTTCTGTCGATCTTTACTATTATTACATAATTTAATGGTATTTAATATATCCAATAGGTTTGTATTTGACTTATCCATTATAAATAACAATTATATCTTTATTTATCAGTTTTGTACTATTTTTATTTCCAATTATAAAATATATTGTAATGTATAAAATGGAAATGGAATACTTTTAAGCACACTAGATTTGAATTTAAATTTACAAGTAGTCAGACGCACCAATCTTATGAACCAAAAACTCCGTACACTTATTCAGTGACGTCACAAAGTGAAATAACTTCAAAATTTGTTGCTTAAATTTTCATTAAAAATTATGTGAAGATTTGATGAAGCTTTAAAATATTGCGTTTGATTAATAAAGAATTCTTTTTTATAATAATATTTTAATCACAGCATGAATGTGTGATGTGTGATGGATGGACATTTCTCGATAAGGAGACTCTTCTTCAACTTAATTTTTGCCGGCTTCTGTCGTCTGTCAAAATATTGTTGTAGTATGGTTGTAGCAAAAAATGGCGTTGTGTTGTGCCAGTGAGTATTTTAAGTTAATATTTTGTATAAAATAATTAGAATCACATTTATTCTCAACATCTTCATGGCTTTAAATAATGCTGCTTAAGACATAAATTATATTCATATAGTTGTGCTAGGAATAATTTAGTTAATTTTTCTGTGATAACCTAATGGAAATGTGTTTTCAGTTTCTAATGAAGTTCCTGAACACCCGGTGGTCTCCTCCTCATCGGGTGCTATTTTTGAAAAAAGAATAATTGAGAAATACATCCAAGAAAACGGAGTCGATCCAATAAGTGGAAAAGAGTTATCTATAGACGATCTTATTGAAATTAAAAGTAAGTTTCATACAACTACATTTCTGAATATAAGCACTATTTAAATTTCAGCACCACCAATCGTAAAACCAAAACCACCTAGTGCAACTAGTATCCCAGCCACTTTAAAATTATTACAAGATGAGTGGGATGCAGTTATGTTATACAGTTTTACGCAGAGACAACAGCTACAAACTGCTAGACAAGAATTAAGTCATGCTTTATATCAACATGATGCTGCATGTAGAGTCATAGCTAGACTTGATAAAGAAGTTAAAGCTGCAAGAGAAGCTTTGGCAACTCTTAAACCTCAAGCTGGTATTACAACTGTTCCTCAACCTGTAAGTATCTAATTTGAACCCAAAAAATCATACTGTATAACCTAAATACTGTTTTAGGCTGTAGCTGCTGAAGCAGCAGGTGTAGCTAATCAACCTACTGAACAAGCTGGTATGAGTGATGAAGTTATAGAAAAATTACAAGAAAAGGCTACAGTCCTGACTCAAGAACGTAAGAAGAGGGGCAAGACTGTTCCCGAAGAATTGACTACTCAAGAACAATTGAGAGCTTTTAAAACTTTATCTTCACTTATTGTAAGCTATAATAATTTTTATCTATTTACCTACATATTAATTTTTACTGCTACTTTTGTTAGGTATATTTAGTGACACGATATCGAATCCGATACTTCACTCATATCATTACTTTTGATTCGATACTAGTATTTCAAATAATCGATACTTTAATTCGATACTCTGTACTAATATGAGTAATTTACATTGAGAATCGAATCAAGCAAACTAAACAAAAGAATTTGATTTTTGGGGCATCACAAAAATTTTGCGCTTAGAAAAAATAAAAAGAAGTCTACTGCGAGTGTGGGAAATGTGGAAAAGGATCAACTTTCATTATATTTGGCAAATCCAGTAGCACTCCTTACCGTTAACCCTATGGCACAATGGGAAGACATGAACAGTGTTTTTCCAATATTATATAAACAGGCTCTGCAGTACCTGCACTCACCTGCAGCATCTGTTTCCTCAGAGCGTTTATTTACAAAGGCAGGAATGACAATAAATAGGTCAAGAAACAAACTAAAGGGAAGAAGAGTTAATAAACTCTTGTTCCTTGGTGACTGTACTGGAGAAGAGTGGAATGTTTAAAGATATTTAATATCACTCTATATACTCTTCTTAATTAGTTGAATTTTTAATAAAATCTTTTCAAATATTTTTAACATTTTTATTCACATTCTTTACAATTATATAAAAGAGAGGGAGAGAAAGGGGCCATAAACTGAGATGAGGCCTTTATTTAAATTTCAGCATTCGATACTTACTTATATAGATACTTTATTTTCGATATTTTTACTCTTTAAATATTTTTGTTTCGATACCGTTATTATTCAGGTATCGATACTTTTTGTTTCGATATCGTGTCACTAGGTATATTTGGTCTCGGTTTTGGTATAAGGTCTAATATTTATCATTAAACTATTTCCAAATTGAAATATGAGCTTATAAGAATGTCTTACATCTTATAAATCTTTTTTTCTAGGGCTTACATTCAGCTAGTATTCCTGGCATATTAGCGTTAGATGTTCATCAGTCTGACACAAGTAAAGTTCTGACTGGTGGTAATGATAAAAATGCTACTGTATTCAATAAAGACACTGAACAAGTAGTTGCCATATTGAAAGGACATACCAAAAAAGTTACAAAAGTTATATATCATCCAGATGAAGATTTAGTACTGACAGGTAAATTATCAAAAGCATATTTGTCGAGATATTTGTCGAGATATTTGTTTAAAGGAGGTATAAAGTTTTGAGTTTATTGAAACTTTTTAATTCAAAAAAATGAGTGCTTCCTTTCTTATATATCTGATTTGTATTAACTCAATACTCTTCTTCGCTGAACTATATTTTTATCAACTATCGCACTTTCTTGTAGTCATACAATTCCAATTTATTGAACTTTCAAAATTTCAAGAAAATCAAAATCAAATCTAAATTGTGAAAATCCAATGTAGAAGGATAAAGTGAGCAAAACCATTGAGGCACTAACAATTTGAAGGGTAGCAATAATTGTATGCTAATTATGTGTGATAATTATTTTTGTGCACTCTTTATCATTAAAGTTTTTCTATTTATCTTGGGAAATCTGAATAGCTATTGTACACTCTTGTATTAATATAATGATTAAATGGTTCCGAATTGAATTCAAGCTATTTATAGAGTAACAATTTTTATAGCTTCACCTGACACAACAATTCGAATATGGAATGTACCAACATCACAGACAACTCTGCTTTTACGTGCTCACGATGGACCTGTTACTGGATTGTCGCTTCATCCAACGGGTGATTTTGTTTTATCAACATCAGAAGATCAACACTGGGCATTTTCTGACATAAGGACTGGTCGTTTACTAACTAAAGTCTCTGACAATTCTAATGTGCCTCTTACTACTGCTCAATTACATCCTGATGGTCTAATTTTCGGTACTGGTACTGGGGACTCGCAAGTGAAAATTTGGGATTTGAAGGAACAAAGTAATGTTGCTAATTTCACAGGTAAGATATATATTCCATACAGATTTTACGGAGTATGAAATTATTGAAAATTGTGTTTGGAAATGGTCTTTTATTCTTTTTGTATATTTTAGGTCACTCTGGAGCAATTACAACAATAGCATTTTCTGAAAATGGTTATTATTTAGCTACAGCTGCAGATGACGCTTGTGTAAAACTTTGGGATTTGCGAAGATTGAGGAATTTTAAAACTTTACAACTCGAAGAAGGTTATCAGATAAGAGATCTTTGTTTTGATCAAAGTGGAACATATTTAGCTGTTGCTGGTACTGATGTTAGGTAAGATAATTTGACTTATTCATTATCATCGATTTTGTGTGCTGATGCTTAGTAGAATTTTCGGAAAAATCAATTAAATCAACAAATATCAAACCTGTCATAATAACAGTATAAAAAACAGTGCATGAACAGAAGTGAGAAATGGTTCAACAGAGGTAAAATAATGCCTAATCCTTTGAAATCTCACAATAATCTTCCACCACCTATTTATAAACAACATAATACCATGTACATCAACGTAAAGTACTATGGTATGAACATCGACAAGAAACTTGTATATCTAAGGAAAAATATATTAGCCAAGGACAACACTTTTGAAGCAGAACATAACATACAAAAACATGGACATACGCAAGAAAATTGCAGCACACATAAAAAAGGCGAAAAAGTTCACACAAGTATGACAAGGATAGTATGAACAATACTATTTGAAAGAGAGAGATAAGAATTGTTCTCTGTGTGAAGCTCACAATTAGATCAATCCCCTCTACCAAAACAGGTGGACCTGTGGGTGTGTGTTGTCATATGTACTTAGGTATCTGTAAAAGTTATTCCCAATCTTTGTTTCACGCACGAGGTGCGATTCGAACAAAGAGAAATGAGTTGTTAAAGCAGTTGATGAATCAAGCTGTTTGGACAAACATTTAATGGAAAAATGGTTATTCACTTAGCCTGTTTAATAATCAAAGGGTTCACTAGTTGTAATAATGTAATTTTTCTGGTTTAATTAAAAAATGGTGATGTATTAGCTTATTATAAAACTAACTTACTTTCAGGATCTACTTATGTAAACAATGGCAAGAACTAAAAATCTTCAACGATCATACAGCCACTGCCACAGGTGTAAGGTTTGGTAAACATGCCAGGTTTATCGCATCAACTTCCATGGATAGAACGTTAAAATTGTATGGTTTAGATTAAAGTGGTGAAAATGAATAGTACTTGAATTAATAGCATACCATTTTGTAAACCATTAGGTCATGTTCATATAATTTTATTGTACATTTTTTAGTTTCACAGTTGTGTTTTTTTTTATCGTAGTAAAAACGTCTATTTACGAGTAATTTAAATATTTTTACTGTTCAATTAAAATTGGTTTATTAAGTAATATAAGAACTGAAAAAAGAAATGCGTTTTTTAATTGATGGTTTTAATTATTCAATTAGTCCAATGAGAAGTTTCTGTGAAGAAATAAATTGAATAGCTGTAAGTTTATATAATAGAATTGAATACTATCCTATAGGCATAAAGGAGATGGATAATATGTTGGGATATGAGGTAGGTACTTCAGGTAGGACATTGTATTGGTAGCTGATGGTAAAAATATTGAAATGATACCATAGAGGATATTAAAATTAGTTCTTCTCTACCCTACCCAACGCACTTTGACATTGTTTTGAACGATGTAAGTAACAATTAACAAAAAGGTATCGATTGCCGTTGACTACTAGTTGTAAGTCAACTTACCAACCTTGGGTGGTAATGATTACATAACTTTCTGCAATTGATGCAGATTTCCATCCGCCATGTCGCTTGAAAGCTAAGACATCAACTCCAGTATTCGCTAATAAATTGGCCGAAATTCTTCTAAGGAAATGTCCAGCATGGGCGTACGCAGGGGGGGCAGCAGCCTCCCCTGCTTCTCAAAAGTCGTTAAAAATGCGGACAAAAATAAAACGTAGCAGACATTTTAATTGAAGCCAAAGATTTTTTTCCCTGCTGTATACACCTCATTGGCTATTTTACCGGCGCTAACTTGTACCACAGCCACCGTAGAGAGGTCATTCAGCACTCTCCAAAGAGTTAAAACGTGGACCAGATCTACAATGGGCGAAAGTGGGCTACTAAGCATTCACCGAAACATGGTGAAACAGCGCCAAGTGGAAATTGAATAATTAATAGTTAATAAGTTTGCTGAAAATGACAAATTTAAAAAAATTGTATTCATTTATATTTAATTTATTTAGTAGAGAGGATATGGGTACCATGGGGAGATATCCCTGAGTCAAAATAAGTAGCGAAAATGTAATAAATAATGAAATTTCCCACGGTGGAAGGAGGCTTGTAAGGCATTATTCCCTTGCCTTGGGTGGTCGCTGAAACTACTCCGGCCTGCCCCCCTGCTTCGATTCCTGCGTACGCCCCTGTTGTCCAGTATATTCCTTAAAGTTCTCAAAGTTCAGAAATTTTGCAATTCTATTGGGAATTGAAGAAATCGAGATTTTCCCAACAGTTTTGGCGACAAGAAAAAATTTCGACAATCTGTAAAATCCATAGTGACAAGTTTTCTGTGTACTTTTTTTCTGGTTCTATACACATTGATGCTTGGCTTGTCTGTACAGTTTGCTTTGTATTGTGTGTATTCAAGAAGCACTTTTTTTTAATTTTGGTGTACTTTTAGATGGCACTTTTGGATGTTTTTAGTAATTGCTGTGTAGAGTTCGCAACCGACGATATTGTTGTCTTTGAGTGTGTGCTTTTTCTAAAAATGTTTTCTCATTTTTATGATGATCCCTTCTTCCTTCCTTGTTCCAAACTATTTTCTCTAGGCCACTCCGTTAGCTTTTTGTTGTGGTTGATAGAACTCCTGAAGCTTTCTATACACTTTTTTGGGGAGGTTTCAGTCGATGACTCTTTCGATATTTGTTTGGATCGGTCTCCCACAGTTAGTTTTCGTATCACCACCAAGAAACATTTGATCTATCATGGACAAAAATCAATCTCAAACGTTTATTTCATTGCTATCAGGACTGATTCTATTATTCCCGTTAGTTCACAATTACAAGGGGTCACTATTAATAAGGGATGTTGGTGATCGAGATATTTTAATTTCTGAGCTTTAACGTCGACTAAATGATATAGGGGAAAAGTCGATTATTTCAATAGCATACTAGTTTTACCGTATGTTTGGTTGCCTATACCAAAGATCATAATTATTAATTTTAAGTACATTGATATAGGCGTGAAAAAATATGTAATTACTGTCTTCTTTGTTTCTACGATTGAAATGCTAATAGATAAGATAAAAATATTAATTTTCTGACAACTAGGGAGTTTTACATCTAAGTGTTGGCTCTTTCGGCGATTTGACGTTGATGTTTGACAGGATACCAGTAACGCCTCCCTTTCATTTGTAAAAAAGTGTTGAAAACCACAAACACAGGTCAGTTTTTGGCGAAGTCGACAAAGCTTTTAAAAAATTTGTAAGTTACATTCCTATTATTGACATAGTTATTAATATTTTTATACATATAAATAACCCGATATTCCATTAGGTGTGTAACAACGTGTTTACAAACGAGTAAAAACGACGATATCGGCGATTACCACCGGACTTGGGTCTATAATGGCAGCCAGCGATTCAGCAGGCGATGATTCCTTGTATCCTATTGCTGTTTTAATCGATGAACTTAAAAATGAGGATGTACAGGTATTTATTATTAATTAATCATTGTTGCCCATTGCTCAATGTTTTTGTGACTCAATGTTATAACAAAAACATCGGCTTCTATTAACCCTTTCTTGTTTAAAGTGACATCATTCTTGTCAGATCTTCCTAGATTGAAAATGTAACGTAAAATTATTTATAGATCAACCTATAAATTCAATCTAGGAAGTTAATATTGATATGATTGGACTTGAAAAAATAATAAATAACTTGGAAATTTTTTATCTGACTTAATATGGTTCTTTTTATAAAGTTGGATAATATAAATTAGATTAATTACTACATATGGGTTAGTAATCATTAATATCTATTTATGAAATAAGTAATGATTTGTTAGATGGATTTTTAATAGTAAAACTAATAGCTTAATATACTTGTCTAACCTGTTATAATTCATAAAGGAGAACAATCATTGTTAAATGAAGATATGCATTAAATTTCATATCTACTTAAATCAAATATGCTATTATTATCTATTTGTTAAAGTTGTAAATGAAGGGTTACTTTAAATCAATGTTTGTAATAAGACTTAAGTAGGAATGTGATAAGGCTTTATTGTTCTTAAACTAATATTTTAATGAATGAAGTTAATGAATCATTCAAAAATATTTTTTAAGTACACTATAAAAGTTCCTAGGATATTCTATATCCCAGTAATGGTTTAACGCAAACTAAGGTAGAAAGGTATTTAGAATAACTATAGGAATGGTTTGATTTTTATCCACAAATTTTGGAAAAAAAAACATTTCACATACCTGTTATTTCTCAAGAAATTTCTCACACTTTTGGCCTAATTATCTGAAATAACATAAAAATCAATCCTGTGAGAAAAATTTAATATTTATGGATAATTATTGATAGTAGTCTAAAATAGAATGCTCATACTGATTATTTATTGAAAAAACTTGGAACAATACTATATAAATTAGGACAGTTTTCAGATATTCTTAGTTTATGTATCAGTGATTATTATTCTATAAATTCCCATTAATCTTCATATTTTTAATTGTGATCCTCCATCAACAAAGAAACAAAAAATAAATAATTTATTTGAAAAAACATCTTATCTACTCTTTTCAAATCCCACACCAAACTTTCTGGTAATATTTATAACATACAAGGGTTATCTGACTCAATGTATCTTCATCAGTGAACACTTAATTGTTGGTATTTATTTAGATTATTATTATATTTATTTGTCCAATATATTGGTATTATGAGTATAATTATTAAACTAACCAGAAACATTTTTAAGCAAATTTCAAAGTGATGTTGAAACCTGTTTTGGATTTTTTTAAACAGCAAAATAATGGCACTTTGTACATAATCGCACAATTTCTACATGCTAATTTATACGTTTCATTAAAATTACACGTTAAATCCTTGGGAAGTACATTATTATTTGTTTTGAATCTGGATCTTCACTTAGTAATAATATAATTTGTTGTAGCTTCGCCTTAATTCAATAAAAAAACTTTCCACTATCGCCTTGGCACTTGGAGTAGAACGTACCAGAACAGAGTTGATTCCATTTTTAACAGAAACCATTTATGATGAAGATGAAGTATTATTGGCATTGGCTGAACAATTGGGAACATTTATAACTTTAGTAGGAGGTCCCGAAAATGCCTATTGTCTACTACCGCCTCTGGAGAGCTTGGCTACAGTTGAAGAAACAGTAGTTAGGGATAAAGCAGTGGAATCTTTAAGAGCTGTAGCTCAGCAACATAGTCCCGCAGACCTAGAGACCCATTTTGTTCCTTTGGTCCAAAGACTTGCAGCTGGGGATTGGTTCACCACCAGGACATCAGCTTGTGGTTTATTTTCAGTAAGTTCTCAAATACTGATAAAAATAAACATTTGTTAACTTATTATTATTTTTCCAGGTATGCTATCCAAGAGTCTCAGGAGTAGTTAAGGGCGAATTACGATCTCATTTTAGGGCCCTCTGCCAAGATGACACACCAATGGTTAGAAGAGCTGCAGCAACCAAACTGGGTGAACTAGCCCAAGTTGTAGAGTTAGAATATTTAAAATCCGATCTAATACCAATGTTTATTAATTTAGCCCAAGATGAACAGGTATATATCATAATAATTACTGTTGAATTTCATCATAATACTATTTTCTATACCCTATTGTATATATCCCATATTGAGTGCTTTTGTTGTATCGTAAATACATATGAGCTTCTAAATTTAAAAAAGCTTGTATCCAAAAAGGTATAAAGACGTAATATTAATATTGGAGAAGAAGAATTTTAATTTTCTGTTAACTTATAGTGTATGCGAATTTTTTTTTATCATA
Organism: Galerucella tenella; assembly: GCA_910591685.1. NCBI lineage: Eukaryota > Metazoa > Arthropoda > Insecta > Coleoptera > Chrysomelidae > Galerucella > Galerucella tenella. Next base: position 54,495 of record CAJUYH010001260.1, on the reverse strand, counting down.
CGTAATTACTTTGTAAATACTATTACAAAGGTAATAATATAAAACAGTTACTAGGATTTAGTGCTTTAAAGAAGCAAACTCATCAGAATTAATGTTTGAATAAATTGTTTATAACTAATAAACCAAAATGAGGTGTTAACCCGATATCCAGTATTTGGTGTTTTATTAAATTATAATAATTTCTAAATTGTTGCCACCTTCAAATTTTAAAACCTAGTTTATCTTGATTCGAAATGTTCTTCTTCTTGATAATATTTTTTCATCACTGAAGTTGATTTGCATCTTGAGGAAGCTACAAATTCTTAAATTAACTCTAATAATGCCATACAGAACCTATTGTATTCTTACTGTATTTAAGTTTCTTTAATACTTCAAAACCAATGCGTATTAAATATAAATGAATTAAATAATGTGAAGGGAATAAATTCTACATAGTTATCTTAATATTTAGGATTCTGTTCGACTTCTCGCTGTAGAGGCCTGTGTTAGTATTGCAACACTTTTGCAACAAGAGGATGTAGAGCAACAAGTAATGCCCGTTCTTAGACAGTGCACTGGTAAGTAATCATTTTAAATTTAATACAAACAGATACACTATGGCAAATTGAGATCTCTAAAACAGTAACCAATATAGAAACGGTTCAATTGTTGGTACGATTTGGAACGTAAGCGCGAAATTACTGATGAATCGGAATAAATAATAAAAATACCAATTAATTTGGTTTGAATATAATATAGTTTGTTGAAAATAAAACAATACACTTCAAGCTAAAAAGGGATAGTGAAGATTGAACTGGGGAATATTTTTGTAATAATAAACACAATATGACAAATGTGTATGTCAAACAATAGAAATGTCAACTTGAATTCAAATCGCTATTAGTTTAAAAACAAGTTATAGAACGTTTGAAGCTGGAAAGTTTGGTTACTATGACAAGAACAATATTAAATAAACATTGCTATTTCCTAATAATGTTTAACCCACCACATTAATTAAAGATAATACTTTGAATAGCATTAATCTTTTTTGGTATTTTTCTGGAATAATTAAATTCTCATAAAGTACATTGCAATAATGATAATTATTTTTTCGTATTCAATGTAATAGGAATTTCATGTTTTATTTTACACAAACAACTTTTATCTGTTGCTTAATTTGAAAAAAACAAGAAACTATTTAACTATACATTTTGGTTCATTCCTTTGGGTTGGGCAGTTGAACTGAATCTTTGTACCATTTCCCATGTTATCTACTTCTATTCCAGAAGCTTTGTGTCGTATATATGCTACTATTTCTTCTCCAAAGTGCTTCCGTCTGAGTCCTAGTAAGTTCTCACAATAGCAGAGTATGTGAGTCTGTGTTTCATCATAAACTTCACATTTCCTGCATATTTGGTTCACTATCTTCACTATGATTTCTCAGGGTTCAGTGTCAAGTCACCTTGTTCAGTTCACTCTTTGTATGAAGGTGTTCTTCTGTCAACTTCCATTTAAGTTGTTCCTTGTCCAGCCAGTTCCCGATAAATTATTTCCAGGCCTTTCTCGAGACCATTTTTGTCAAAAATGATTTATCCAATGCTGTACATAGTTCACTCTAAGCTCCTCCCAGCGCTATCTCTATCCCACTCGGTCTCCGGGCCAGTATTCTTAAGCAACTAGTGATCCTTTTAAAAAAATTGGGTAACCAATGTATTCGAGGCTGGGCTCGCACTGTATACGGTTTCTTAGATATAGAAGCAGGTCTAGAGAATTATGATACTGGACAACAATCACAGTCGTACGGCTATGGAATATTAATTTTTGTGCTGTTTTAGACCAGTACAGATGACTTTGTTCGTGGACATCATGTTTCGCAATTACAAAAAATAGTTTTAGGTAATACAGACGGATTGAAATGGTTTTTTGCAAAGCAATCCATACACCATATCTGAAAGTAGACATTTCAACGAAGAAAACCCTTTAATGTAAATTTCGAATATTATTATTACTTTTCCTCAGTCAATAATTATTATTTGTGAATAATTGTATGAATTTTTAAAACAATAATTATAGAACTTTGATGAAACTCGTTATTTTCAACTCTTGGTAATTTGAAACTTTTCTCTGATCCCTTGAGTTTCAACTTATCGAGAGTAGACTGTGTTTGTATTTTAAACAGATTTTGTATATCTTAGTATAATATTGATATTTCAGGTGATACTTCTTGGAGAGTACGCTATATGGTAGCAGACAAATTTACGGAAATACAAAAAGCTGTTGGTCCAGAAATTACAAGAACCGACTTGGTAAATGCTTTTCAAAGTCTATTAAAAGACACAGAAGCCGAAGTTCGCGCTGCTGCGGCTAATAAGGTAATAATTTCTACCTGTATATTTTGTAATGTTTGATGTCATATTTTACGTTTCAGGTAAAAGATTTTTGTCAAAACTTGGATAAGGCTCATCAGGAAAATATTATAATGGCAAATATATTACCTTGTATTAAGGAATTAGTAGCAGATCCAAATCAACACGTAAAATCAGCATTGGCATCTGTCATAATGGGATTGAGTCCTATTCTTGGTAGACACAATACTATTGAGCATTTATTACCGCTATTTTTGACACAATTGAAAGATGAATGTCCAGAAGTTAGGCTCAATATAATATCTAATTTGGACTGTGTAAATGAGGTAAGATTTTTGTTAAATGTATTAATAATATTTATACCGCTTTTGAATATTTCCTGAAGACATAAACTTAGTGTTAGCTTGGCAGTTACAAAGTATTTTACACTAGCTAGCAAAAAACTGAGAAGTTGCATTAATTTTCTAAAAGATTGTAGTTTCATAGTGAAGGCTATAATTTTTATTTCAAACCACCAGGGGACAGTTTGGTTGTGTTGTAGAAAACATTGTCGATTGTTTAATATTAATTACTTTGAATAATTGATTTCATACTTTTATATCATCCAAAGTTATTTAAAAAAAACCTTAGCAGAAACCTGTGATTTTATATGAAATTTAATTGTATTCCTTTGTAGGTAATTGGTATTCAACAACTCTCGCAGTCTCTTCTCCCAGCTATTGTAGAGCTAGCAGAAGATTCCAAATGGCGAGTGAGATCTGCCATCATAGAATATATGCCACTGTTAGCTGGTCAACTGGGTAGAGAATTCTTTGATGAAAAATTGAATGCATTATGTATGACTTGGTTGATGGATCACGTTTTCGCCATTAGGGAAGCAGCCACATTGAATTTAAGGAAACTGGTTGATCAGTTTGGAGCCGAATGGGCAGAAAGTACAATCATACCTAAGGTTTTGGCTATGTCTAGAGATCAAAATTATCTATACAGGTGAGACTATATAAAATAGTAGTTTACCTAACTAGTGCGGAAAGTGATACTTTTCCGCACGCTATTGCATATGGCCGAACGACGCTTTAGCGAGTTCGGCCAGCAATCGCGTGCGGAAAAGTCACTTTACGCACGTGTTAGGTACACTATTTTTTCTACTAGCATGCGGATAAAAGCCCAAAAGTTAACATAAAGTAACATTTCCTATTAAAAACATATCAACAAATTAATTATTATTATTTTACATTCATTTGATGAGGCTTATACCAGGGCCATTAAAAAATTATTGAAGCGTACGCGTTCCTCTTTATTGAAAATTATAGCAGAATTCTAATAAATTTCTTAATTTTTCAGTCATTTGGTAAACTTGGATATACAAAATACATATTTTGAATATTCAAATGTCAGTATATTCCTCAAATGTCAATAAATTTACTTTCCGCACTAGTGCGGAAAAGTGACTCTTTCCGCACGCTTTTTAGTGCGGAAAAGATTCACTTTCCGCACGTTAGTAGAAAAAATATTATATAAATCCTGTGTTATTGTGTTGGATCACTTGTTCCAAATTTGGCCAAAAACTGTGAATAAAGTTTTCTCCCTCCTTGACTCTATCGACATTATTTTTTTTTTATTTTTTTTTGTTGAGGCATTGACTACGAGGTCATTAGCCTTCTATCTCAATATTCAATATATCTGGGTGTTGATAGCATTAAATTTTGTTGACAATATCGATTATTTTTAAATATGTCATGATCAATTGTTAGGATTGTATTGCATATTTTGTATATTGGCGGATTTTGTCATAAGCATGAAGGAGGATGTAAGATGTGTGTGTCCAATTTTAATTCTTGTTAATTTGACCTGTTCTCTTCTGTTTAAATGTAATTGAACTTAACTTAACTTTTATTATTATGTTTTATGTCTGTGTATAAAATGTACCCAAATAATGAATTACTTGTCACCAAATGCTTTTAAATACGAAATATTTTAATAAAAGCCATTGATGCCGTCCGTGTGCTGTTCATTGCTCCGGTAATACCAAGGAGAGTTTGTGTTTGGATTGTAATTTGTACATTCACTGCAGAAGACATTTTTGTCTCTCCACCAAGGTACAGTTCCATTAATGATTGTTGGCCTTGTCACAGTTGTATAAAGCCAGTATACCTCCTTGGGTCGTATTCGCCCTGTTAGTCATTTTTTTCCAACCATTTCGTGTAGTATCACAGAATACACCATCCCAAGAAGAAGCGAAGCTTGTGCTATTTCACAATTCATTTTCTGAGTGCGCATGTCTGACAGTTGCCATTTTAAGCCCGTTATTTGTCAATGACATGTGATTTTATTGTTTACCAAAGAATTTTCTTTGTTGTAAGCTTTTTGATTATTTACATGTTTTTTTGTGTTTTGAACGATAAAATTTGTTTACAAAATTACATTTATTAGTTATGGCGCCAAAAACTTGTGCAATACGTGGCTGTCATTCAAGTGATGGATGAATAATTGAAAAACACAACAAAACTTCGATATCTATGGAGAAAAGTTTACTGTCGCTTCTATTTTATAACTTCGTTGTCACAGATATTAGTACATTTTCTCTGGGTGTAAAATTTAATTCAGAATCTGGTGAAGTGTAAATTTTAAATTATATAAATAATAAAAATTTTATATTCAAGCACCATACTAATCGTATATCTATTTCATCATTTACTGAAATTCTTTCTATTGTAAACTGATATTATTAATAAATAATCTATTATTATTGTATTGGTTTTTAGACTTACCCTATCCTAAATAATATAGTGCTACATAAAAACATACTTACACATATAATTTCGATAACAATATAGAAAATAAGAATCATTTGGTTGAACAATAGCTCATTATTTTTAATAATGGATGGTACCTACTCCAAAACAGAAGCTTAAACATCAAAGGATTTATGGTGGCTTTCGTTTCTTGTTTGACTGGTGTATTATCTGGTAGTATCAAACGCTACTGTCATGTCAAAGGGGCAACTGTCAAACAACCTTCTCCGCAAATGCGCTTTGAAACGTTCTGTAGTGATCCACTATCTACTGATGGATAAAATATTTTTTAGTATTACTTCTATGATTGAAATATTGATTCCTAATTTTTTTTCAGAATGACGTGTTTGTTTTGCATAAACGTTTTAGCGGAAGCCTGTGGGAGCGACATAACAACTAAATTACTATTACCCACCGTTCTCAGCATGGCGAATGACAAAGTGGCCAACGTCAGATTTAATGTTGCCAAAACTCTGCAGCGAATAGCACCACAACTCGATCAATCTGTCATACAACCGCAAGTTAAACCTGTATTGGATAAACTAAACGTCGATAATGACGTGGACGTCAAATATTCTGCGTCCGAAGCAATCATGGGCATTGCTGGTAAGGATTTTATCATTACAAATTTTCGAAAAATTTTGGAAATCTAAAATAAATGTCGTTTTAAATCAGTGATAGTTCAGTTGTTATTTATTATTAAATTCGTAAATATTTGACTTCATGTAGTGTGTTTATATTTTTAATCATATTAAAATAACGCTTTACCTTGTACAGATAATCGTTGCATATATTAGTGCAGTATATATGGTTAATATTGCTTTTTCCTCCTTAAGTTCCGAAATTAGCAATACTCGCCTTTAGCGACAAAATCTGTTTATTCAATTAAATAACATTGAGCTATGTTGAAATATGACAGAGGCCGTTTAATGCCACCATAACTGAAATCTATATTGTTCATATTCTACTTTTTACTTCGCTTGAATGCTGAACGTATTGCATTTGCCGCCTGGTATTTTTTGTCCTCTGGGACTACACAACACCCACTCCCAAGGCCGTCTTAAACTAGGCTGGGGCCCTTGGGCACACAAGAACTTGGGGCCCTTTTGGAAAGGAAAAAAAAGGAAATTGTAATATTTTTTTACTAAGTATGACCATTTATCATAGGTAATCAAAGGCAGTATGATATAAAGTCATTAATGATATAAGAATGCTGCTGGTTTTTTGGTTACGATTACGATAATGGTTTCTTTCGTGATTTCGGTTCTTTGGGGCCCTCTGAGAGAATGGAGCCCTGGAAATGGCCGGCACGGGCCCTGTATGCCCTTATGGTGAAACCGGTATTGTCCGCTCCATAACTCTAGTTCCATGTACCAGGAGGTATAGGCTCCTCTCCACTTGGCTGTCATATTATTCATGAGATCTCTTGGGGCCCTTTATCAGATTGTCTTCAGGAATGTTTTATTTTGTGTGGGAGTATTTTAAATGAGCTGTGATCAGTCCATTATTTTTCTGATTTGATTCCTGCTCATCTTGAGCAGCTTTTTAATAATTGTTTTCCCATAGTACATGAGAAGGGCTTCATTCCACATATATTTTTGGTTTCGTTTGACCCAGTCTTTATACACCATCGTATGACAGATTTAGTCACCCCAAGTGAGGGTTCTGGACCGATATATAAAATTAATGAGCCCCCTCGGGGCTAGAAATATACACTGACTTTCAAAAAAATCCAGGAACCAAAAATTTGACACAGTTTCAAACTTGAACCACTTATTTGATTTTTATGATTTTTTGTGCGTAAATTGTAGGATTTCTTCTAAAAACTTATAGCAGAAATAATACCGTGAATAAAAAAAATTTGATACCTAGAAAACCGAAATGTTTTTTTTGTCAATACAGAATTTTGATTTGTGGTTAGATGTGGGGATGGCGCTAATTGAGAATTATTGTAACCATTTTTTCTTCGTCATTAAATTGAATTGTTAAATTTTCAATTTGAAGTTATATTACAGTTTATAGAAATTTTTATTTTAAGATTTTTTCTTGTGGGTCGTAGAAAAAATATGCTGTTCGACTCGTGTGGATTGTCCATATCGCACTTGAACGATCGAGCACTCCGCCTACGGCGGCGTGCTCAAACTTCGTCCTCGTGCAATATGGCCATCATATCCACACAGGTTGCACAAACTACTATTTCTATCAAAATATGCCCCTTTACATTTAAAAACAACCTGCCAAATGTCAAATCAATTTATCCATCCATTTTAAAGTTATCGAATTAAAACATTCAAGATTTCAAAATTTCAATACCCTGTATTTTGAAAAGTAAATGTGCTAGACCCCTTAATCCTCATATCATTTTGTCCAAATTTACGAGAGGAATCTACATGCAAACGTTGTAATTACCCTTAACGTTCGAGATGCTTATACCATTTTTTGCGCGATCGCATTGAAATAAATTCCGAATAAAATGATTTAAATTTCTTCGAAATGAACAAAAACAATCAATCGCGCCAAAAAAATTATGCAAATAATAGTAAAAAATTATCCGAACAAATTCAAGTAGATCACCAGCACTGTGAATACCAGCTTTGCATAGAATTTTAATATAGCATCGGTGGTTCAGTGGTAGAATGCTCGCCTTCCACGCGAGCGGCCCGGGTTCGATTCTCGGCCGAAGCATCTGAATCGCTGCTTCGTAAACGAGAGAGAGACTCAGGAGAGAGCACACGCACGCAAGCAAGGCACATAACGAAGAAACATAACGTAACGTAACGGTCAGATCTTTTGCGTCGCGACCCCTGGTCGCTCAAACATAACCTGACGTAAAGAACTAAAGTTCCAAAATGTGCGAAGAACCTAAAATGTTGCGATTTGAATATGAGGACGATGTAATTACATTAAGGGAACGTAAATTACGTTCCGAACCGAGAGAGAAAAAAATATCTTAATTTTAAATCAGTAACAATAATTTACATATCTTCTCTTTTAGCCTAGAGACGTTTGTTTCTGTTTTACAATAACTCTCTATTATCGAATTCTCAACATTTCCTTTACTGAGGATAACGTATTGATGTCATTTCAGCCTTGTCTCCAGTGCAGAATTATGCTCTCGGAGCTTCTGGACGGATGATATCTACCTTGTACTGATACAAATACGCCGAAACCGGCTATAAGTGATATTGTCCATATACCAATCCCGTTAAACTTAAAAGTGTAATTCAACATCTCTCGTGGCATATAGCCAGGGAAGTAGTTGCTGCTTGTTAGAGAACGGTCTGCTCTGAAAAGTAAATTTCAAATTTGTAAAGCAGTATAAACTATTATTAAAAAAAATCTTGTTGATACATTTTGACATCATTTTCAGCAGCTCCATCCTTCAGGGTTTCAAATTTTGGGTAAAAATCATCTTCACATTTAACTCTACATCAAAGTGTCTACCTCAGTATTGATGCAAAAGAATTATCCTACAATTCACACAAAAAAAATATCAAAATCAAATTAATAATTCAAGAGATAACCATGCACTTTTCAACGGTGTTAGTGACTCGTTTGTGACTATTTTCATTTTAGTGTTCCGGTTCATAATAATATTAACAATCATAAAAAATATACATCGGATTTTTATATTTTAGTATACACAAGATTGCACAAGTCAAGAATATAATTTGTTACAGAATTTGGAAAATCAGAAAGCTTTATATACGAAATTAGTTGAAAATCCATGGGTTATTTTTAAATTTCTAAGTAATATAAATTTTGTTGACATTGTTTAATGTTGATTTATTAAAAGGTAAACAAAGTGCCTATCGTATACGTCTTACAAAGCCCACAAACCCCTCTGACAGAGAATATCTACCTTGTACTGATGAGGCGCAAATACGCCGAAACCAGCATAAACCAGTAATGGTTGGTTACATCTTGCAGATATCCCTATACCGTTTAACTTAGAAGTGCAATTCAATGACTGTCGTGGCATATTTTTAAATTTGAGCTACTTATGGTTTGGATAAAACCTTTTGTATTCTATTTTTTTGCAGCTTTAGGTTGAACAAGAAAATTTTAAGAAGAGCATCTACCTACGAGAATAAGAATAACAAAAGTCAGATCAGAAACAGAAAAAAAAATTGGAATTATTATACATATTAATATAATTAATCTTAAATAGACTGTAATATCACAATTGTTGTGCTCGTTTATTTCAATAAAAAAAAAACAAGTGTAATATAGAGTTTTTAGCAACTTTAGTGAACAATTGTTTTATGGGCCAGTTTGTGTAGTACATAAAACGTTTTGTTAAGCTTTTTCTTGCTCGATTTCGTTCAATATTAATCTCAAGAGTATATTTTTTTTATTTAATACATTGACAGACAGTATTATATCGATACCTCCATTCAAATGTCAAAATCAGTGAAAGACCGATGTGCTTTATGTATAGGTGTACTTGACGTAAATAGATATTGTGCGAACTTGAAGTTGTCGGCTTTTTGTTCGACTGTAATTCGATACGATACCGTCATAGTCCGCAATATAACTTGAAGGGGATATACGATTAGATAGCTGCATTAAAAATATTATGTCCAGTATACCTTTGGGTAATTTGATTGCATACTGAGCATAAGTATATCCATAAAAAAAAATGTTCTTGAAACTTATAACCCACTTCAACAGTAAAAGGTAAATTCATGCAACAACAACTAAACTTCTAATAGTAACCAAGCTCTGTCTGTTGAACCAGGCCAGGACCAGTAGGCTATACGTGGTCAGGAATTCAATGTTTTGACCCTCACTTTGTGGAATCTACTTATATTTCTATATTGAAGGAAACGAAAAGTTTCTTATTACTTCCAGAATGACAAAAGTTACATTTAAATTGTAATTGTTCAGTATCTCACATGACATGGTTTTGTTTGTAGTTTTATCTTTAAATTTTTTCAATTTTTGCTTGCACAAGGTGCTTTTTTCACTGAAAAATGTAACATACATAACTTAAATTCCAAATTCAAGGAAATATATAAGTTTGGCAAGTTTATCTGCAGCTACGGGGCATCGGTAAGAGGCGAGGAAACATGGCAGTATCTGTCATAAACGTACAAATGGCGTACGGTACCTATTATACCAAGTAGAACTGAAAATACCAAGGTCACTGACAATACCAACGCCACTGGATAAATCAATATCAGTCAATTGAGGAAGTGAGAGGGAAGAACACGCGCTTGCCATTAAAAAGTCAACTGGTCAGGCCTTTCGATAAAAATCACCAATTATGTAATTCGGAGGGTGTGGTAATTATGGTTTTCGTACAACGCTGCCAGAGTTTGAAGAAGCCCATAACAAATTTGGAAAAGAGCTCATCTTTTAATATTCACAAATTGAAATAATAATGTTAATAGAAAAAATCTAAGGAAACAAGCACATTAAAGAATTAACGTTTAATCATATTATTAATAATAAAACTACCTTTTTTTAATTATTATCACTACATACTTAGCACTTTAGCTTTTTCATAGTTGAACTTGGCAATATGGAATGTTTTCGACTGCATTCCTCTCAAGGCTTCAGATAAACTTGCCAAAGTATACCTATAGGTATATAAAAAGTAATGTTTCATAAAAAACTAATTTGTTACACTTAAATTGGAAACCAAATGTTTTTTGATAACTTCAGCACAAAGCACATGTCTTCGTGTACGCAAAATACACTGTCCGCACATCTTAAGAACAAAATTTTCATCTACTATCAGGCGGCAAGAAGAAAAGTGGTTGAATAAGATAGTTTTTTGAAACACCCTATATATACTGTCTGAAGAAAAACTTCTAGTAAATATTATGTGGCAGAGATTGAAGCTGATACTTCCCTCGGGTAGGCAACTGAAATCTTCTTTCACCCAGTGTCAAACACTATATTTTTTATATAACCTACGAGGTTTGATGGCTAGATTCAATGGAACGAGGTGTAACAAATTGAATGCATTCTTTTTTTATTTTATTTTATTTCGAGGGTTATTGGTGATGCTTTATCTATTAGATCTTTTTTACTTGAAATTTGATTTATTACAAATTATACTTAAAATGTGTCTAGGATACCTGGTGTTAAGATATTAAGGGCCAGACATTTTATTTTGGGATTACTTATACCAAGTCCATCATTATTAAATGTCTACGGTGTTGATTAATAATATAAATAAATTCTTTATTGTTCACCATATAACAAGAAAACAACTCAGTAATACACTATATCGGAAAAAGATGGCAAACAAAATTAATAAATATACATCCAACGTATATGAAATGTGTAAAAAATTTTTGGAAACCCGGTAATAATGCAAAATATGTAGAAAGTTCTGTGTGGCTATTTAGATAAAATGAGAATAATCAACTTTTTCATAATTTTATATGCCAATAGCCTAAAATCAAATCGGATGGAATGTAGATCTGAAAATATATGATTTTTCTTTAACTGGAAACTGCTTACCTTTATTTTAGAAATATTTTCAGTTTCCTTTACTTTAAAGTAAAAAATTGATAAAACTGAATTCAGTTGTGTCAAAAATAAGTTGCCTTAAGAGCTTAATCCACTTTGCAAGGTATATATGTGTACCCAATTATGAAAAACAATTTCAAAATTTTGTTTTTAATTTTTTATGTATTTCAGTCTTTTTAATAACAAGTATCCAAACCTCAGTTACTATCTAAATAGTGTCCAGGGTTCAAACGGTATACCTACAATTCATAATTTTTGCATCCAAAGCTGCATACCACTCGGCTACAAAGTCATAATAATTTATATTGCACTTAAACAATATTCTGAAACCCCTTGGGATGGGAGAATATATATATTCAAATCGTGTTATTTGTTTTCTAACATTTTTAACAATAAAGGAAAACTTTGAAGAATACTTGAATATACATTTTATTATTTAAGAAAAGGATATGTAATCTTTAAAATAGTCTATTTTGTTGAGAATTTTAAACTTTGTCCAACTTGTGAATTTAATATCTAAATATCGATATTAGTCATTGTTTTACACGTGGATAGCAGAATACTAACGATTATACCATTAATTGGTAGAATCTACTCATATTGTTATAAATGAAACTAACTGTTTTTTATTAACCCACTATTTAATGAATATAGTATGAAAATTACAGATTCTGACGATGATATGTCAATAAATATCAATATTTTTTCATAATTTATGTAGCTTATTCACTAAGTAGTGGAATTAATTAGAAAATGTTAGTTTCATTTATAACTAATTCTTCACATTTTTCAAAAAAATTAGTAGTAAAATATTAATTAAACCCGGAAACTATAAAACAGTCAAAAAAATAAGAAGGAATATCTAGATGTGACTTGTTAACCATTTTTATTGATAATTTAAAATTAGGCAACCTTAGCATAAAAATTCTTAACAAAAATAAAATGTTTACAGACTGGCCTATTTGTTGTTGTATGTCATTCTCCAAAAAGTTTAATTTATTTTATTATACTTTGCCATGTTGAATAATGAGATTGATATTACATTCTGAACGGAGGACTCGAAATATTACTTGGTTTTATGTTTTTATACTATAAGATTGTTTTTGTATTATAACTAGTTCTTTATAAAAAAAAATAAATTTAGTATATTATGTATAATCTTTAATTAATTATAATTTTATTTTTTAATCCCAATTTTGCGTCCTATATCTACCTTTGTTCATTTTAGTTTTAAATTAAGTAGTGAAATATCCTATGAACGCGAGACATCACTATATGGCATCACAGTAATAAAAAGAATGT
>CAJUYH010001260.1:21848-41557 GCA_910591685.1 Galerucella tenella | reverse complement strand
TGGCATCACAGTAATAAAAAGAATGTTGTAGTTTTTTTGAAAATTCCATGTCGCCATCTATCCAGAATGGTGTGAGAATGCCTAAGCAAACTCAATGAACTAGGCGAGAACAATATAGTCGTCTTACTGTGGACCCCAGGGAACACTGTAATAGAAGGAAATGAACTAGAAGAAGGGGACTGAAATCCCGTTTTGTATCAGCTCCAATGTAATATTGGAAGATAAAATGACATCTCACTATTGGAAAGATCTAGTAGGGACAATCAAAGATTCTGCTGGGTAACTATAACCTGTTAAGATGTCTTAACAGCGATCCTAATAGGATATGGGCACATGAAAAAACTCAACACATTCTGGCAATTCAGAATCCTAGGGCGCAACCCTTAAAAGATTATTGGATAGAAAAGGGACATTTACCTAAGATTAATTTCAGATGTCCCAAAATCCCTCCAAGAAATAGGACTATAGGAGCTACTAGTCTCTGAGACTTTCCTCAGGAGCTAAGTAGAAGCATTGTCTAATATATTTATTTATTTATATTAGACAATGGTAGAAGTAAGGGGGTACAATAGATCTTTTAGGTCTCCGTGAATGTCAGCCCAAAAGCGTAGCACCGAGAGTAGGTTATTCTGTAGTGGTAATATCTATCTTCTAAAGAAAAGGTCAGATAATTTATAGAGGACAGGTACTGTTCAACACTCAAATTTCTTAGAGCTTATTGTAAAATTCAAACGATGAAGTTTTGAATCTCCATCTGCTAGTCGAATCGCAACCAGATAGAGTGTAATTCTGGCAAAATACGATAAATTGCATCAACTGCATTTTCTATTTCTGTGAGTTCATCCAGTCGCTTTGCCAATAATGACACTTCAAAAGAGTGAGATGTTAATTGATGCTTTATTTCATCCTTCAGCATCTCAAAGTATATCATCATGTAGTATTTTATTTGGGGGACTAAATGCTGGAGTTTTGAATTTCATAGTCGTAGATACAAAGGGACCGGTACAGCTGCCGCAACATGTTATTTTGTTGTTGTTAGGTATCTCAGGAAAAAGAATTTGAGTATAGTTTCCGGCAGGGACGTATATAAGGGGGGTTTTGAGGGTTCAAACCCTCCCCATAGAAAATACAATAAAGGTACAATAATTTTTTATTAGCATACTGCCGCAATATGAGTATTCATCGGGATGAGGCAATAGAAATAGATTCCTCAACAATTGTGAATAATTTAGCTGAAGAGGTTAAATTTTCTTTTGAGAGATTGATTTTCTGTTTTAATAAAAGCTTCAATTTTCAATCATCTATAACTTTTTAAAATACGTGCTCCCAAATTAATATACAGGTAGCATCTCGGCTGGTATGGAAATGCGGCGAAGAACTTAGAAGACTGGCGACTCGGAACAGTGTAACACTGGAGTGGGTCCCAGGTCACAAAGGAATCGCTGGCAATGAAAAAGCTGACGAATTTGCAAGAGCAGAATCGTCAACACTGATGAACGGACCCGAACCATCTGTGGGCATGCCCAGATGCTCCACTAGGTCATGGTTAAAAGGGTGGGTAAAAGAACAATCCATAAAAATCTGGAAGAATACGCCCAGGCAAAGACATGGGAAGAAATTTATAAAAGAACCATCAGAAAAAGTAGCCAAAGAACTGCTCTCAATGAGCAGGAACAAACTACGCATCATAACGGGGCTTCTTACGGGACACTTTTCCACAAAGGAGCACCTGAACAAAATAGGGCTGTATAACGGAGACCTCACATGCAGGAGATGCAAAAAGGACACTGAAGCAGCTCTGTACATATTATGCAACTGTCAGACGCTGGACCACAGGAGTCAAAAATTGAATGGAAGACCCCAAATGACTCCAGAAGACTTCTACAACCAACCAGTAAAGAACCTGTATGAGCTAATACAGGGAACGGATTGGCTGAATAGGCTGTAGTCAGAATGTTAGGAGAATCCACAATACGCCCAAGATACTGAGGAGGTGCCGGCTCCTTTAAAAAAATATATACATGGCTATAACCATTTCAGCAGTAGGGGGCAAAACGAAAAACGATGTTTAAAAATACTTTTAGATGTAGCCAAGTCAAACAAATAATTAAAAAAAAACGTCAACATTATTTCTTAAACTTGAAAAATTGCTTTAGGTCGTGGCACTCGATTTTTTCTGCCTTAGACAGCGCCTTCAATAAGGCTTTCCCCTTCTAAGCCTATCAGATGAAGAAACCAAAACCCTCCCCATGTAAAAGCTATAGCTACGTGACTGGTTTCCGGTCCTAACATTTTGCATACACTTCCTTTAACGTCTGCATTAGAAGATACTTCCATCAATTTCTAGATAAACGGGATGGATCAGATCTTAAATATTTACCCCATAGGAGACAACCTCTAACCTTAAAATTTTCAGTAGTCATTATTATACATAGGTTTGTAGTAGTTGCAACTTGCTATGTAGGATGGACGCGCGGTAGAATGCATACAAGAATTAGTACCCGAAAAGAGCTTGATTTATTTAGTACCTACCTATCTATGGGAGCATATATTCTACAACTTTGTCAAAACTTGCTTCCCAATTATTTAACTAACAACGTGTGGGCAAGGATTCGATGGCTTAGGAAGGAATTATTTTATTTTAAGTGGACTGTATTTCTTTTTTCTTACTTCCCTCCTTTGCTCTCAGGTCCCTCACAGAAAACCTTCGTTGTTATAAACTTTATTGTTGAAGTACGTTGGGTAATTAAACGCTTTTTTCGGAATTTTCGATTATATCGACAATTCGTTTATCAAAATAACAATGACATCTCATCATAACAACGGTTGCTAAGTACATTCTTTCTTTTTTTTATATAGATATATAGAGAAACTTTTAGATGTTCAGACTCATCAATGATAATTTACTCAGAAATAAATAATGTTATTAACGAAGAAAATGCACAATTTATTTAGCCAAGCAAGTCTGTTAAGAATTATCTTGAATTCTTAACAACGTGTTTTAAAGTAGTGTTGAAAATGGCATTGAAATATTCAGTTGATAATTTTTTTGATTACTCATTATTAAATATTTCACTGCAAACTGTTTTGTCTTTGGTATATTTGTATAGAAATATAACAAGTATTTATTGTTAATCGAAGAACTCATTAATTCCGACCACGAGCTGAACAAAATAACTAATAATAGAAAAAATATATTTTTTAATTCTTAAATAAAATTCTACATTAATATGTAGTAAAATACGTCATTGTTGTAATTTTCTTAATTTTTCCTCCATAGAACGTGCACCTTTATTGTTGCTAGGTAGATTATCATTTTTGTTAGAAGATTTCATTTTAGTTTTGTCGCTTACAACATTCGGTTTATTATGAACTTCCTCTAATTTTGTTTCCTTCGCGTTTTCGGCTTTAGCTTTTTTCCTCATCGGGGCTTGAGGAGAAATATCGACAAGTGTTGTATTCCCTCCTTCTTTGTTCGATATTTTAGTAGTTTTTCCAGCGGCTTTAACATTTTCAGCTTTAGCTACTTGCCTTTGAGGAGATATATCTACAAGTGTTGCATTTGGTTCTACTTTGTTTGGTGGTTTGGTAGATTTTCCAGAAGCTTTTCTTTTTAAATCTCCATCTTTACTTTCAATTGATTCAAGCTTATTATATTCTGAACCATTTAAAATAGTATCTGCATCATTTATGGTGGTCATGTCCGTTTTTTCCGATTCTTCCAACAAATTACTTTTAGCTCTTTTCTTGAAAAAGCGTATTTTAAAGGATCGTTTATTAGTATTTGTGTCTGTTGCTTCAGTTTCATTTTCAGTGTGCTCGATGATTTTCAGGTTTTTCGGACGATTTTCCTAAAACAAAAGTTTCAGAAGTCAGAATAAATTCGTGTGTAAAATATAATGCAGCGGAAATGGAAATTGATGTGAAACAGGAGAGTAAACTTTAAGTTTATTATTATTATTACGCCTTATAAATTTGAAAATTAATTTTCAACGAGCAGACCGTTATATAAGAAGCAACAACTACTTCCCTGGCTATATGCCACGAATGATATTGAATTACAATTCTGTTTAACTTAAAACTGAAGTTCTTAGTGAACAGTGAAATTACCGATATGTCATTATATTCCATGTTTTTTTTTTACAGAAACAAACAGTCAACTGAATAGAGGAATTAGTTTCCAATTTTTCAGTTATATTTTAATAAATAAATACAGAATAATATAATGTTACATTTAATTTACTTACCATTATTTCAAAGACAGTCTTTCCTCCCATATATCCACAATCGCCTTTTCCGAATACCCAACCAGGTGCCGGACCCTCCTCATCACCAAGTAATATAGCGTTTCTTGATGATGTATAAAGTAATCTGGATACTACGAAAATTATCACCTAAATAATAAATAATATAAATGAAAAAAATAATAGCTTAACAAAACTGGGTAGGATTTTATAGAAATAGAAACAAACATGTAATAAGAACACCAGATAGTAGTGCAGTCAAAATTTCGTAACAGGAAGGGTCGTTTATGAAGGAAGGTGATATAACCAAAGATATTGATGTACCCCTAGAAGTCATGACAGTCGCCAGACAGTCAAATCGTTAAAGACTCACCCTAGGTGGTATGTAGCAACAATAAGCGAAGCAGTGGGGCCAAACAATAAATAAATTACATATGAGATGGACATTTGCTAAATTTTTAGATATCCATAAGGATTTTTTTTATTTTTACTTACATGAATAATAGTCAACAAGGAAACAGCAGTCACAAATGCATTAATGGTCCAAGTAATCGGTTTTTTCAGTATATCCAAACAACCCTTTGTGTTAATTGAATCTGTAACGACCGTTGGCTCATCAACCCACAAATGAGCATAGTCTGTTTGTTGTATGGGATCGTGTAGGCACTGCATAGGGAATTCAACTTTGCAGCAACTCCATGGTACAACTGGTAGCGTTAAAACTTCGTCATTTATTCGAAACCTATAACAAATTAAACACCAGTTGCATTATAAATAAGTCAAATTGAAGTTAAGATAAACTCGACTATTCCAAACAAACTTCTACAACCGACTGGTTTAAGTATGGAAGAGAAGATCTTACCATTGGAAAGACCTAGTATTGCTTAGACAATCAAAATTCTGGGTGACTACAACCTGTTGAGATCAAATGAATGCAAAAGTCACAGTAAAACTGCGCTAAGAGTTTTAACAGGAGTCCTAACGGGACATTGTCGCCTGAATGGGCACCTGAAAAAGCTCAAAATAGTGAAGGAAAAAGAATGATGATTTTGTGGTATGGAAGAAGAAACCTCCATTCACATACTTTCGAATGTCACAGCAATTTAGAATCTTGGAGCTCAAAACCTGGGAGATAACTGGATAGAAGAGGGACATTTACTTAAGTTGAAGCCTGTAGGCATCCTAAAATTCCTCCGGGAAAGGAGCTACTAGTCTCTCCTAAGACACTAAGTAGAAGTATAAGGGTGCACAATAGATATTTTAGGTCTCAATTAATGTCATCCCAAAATACATACATACATACATACAAGTATAGAAATGAATCTACTGATTAGGTAGACATACAGGGTGTTTTCAAATGACAGTTACAACGTTTGCATGTGGATACCTCTCGTAAAATTGGGCAAAATGATATAAGGATTAAGGGGTCCAGCACATTTACTTTTTGAAATACAGGGTGTTTTAATTTGATAATATTAAAATGGATGAATAAATTGATTTGACATTTGGCAGGCTGTTTTTAAATGTGAAAATGCATATTTTGATGGAAAAATATTTTCCAATTTTTGATCCAGTGGTGTAGATTTGGAAGAATATGTCACTTATCCCCTCCCATTTTTTACGCCACTGGCATTTGAAGCTATTTTTAATTGACTTTGTATTCCTCAATGGTTTTCACGTGAAAAAGGCACAACCTTTAAATATCAAAAAATTTGTAGTTTTCAAGATTTTTAATGATTTCATGAAGTCTGCAAGATCACTTTTTGATAATTAATTTAAAAAAAAAATGTTTCTTCTATTTTTTTCAATAACTACTAAGTACTTATGGTTGAAGTATGTAACAGAAACTAATTTATGTAACAGCAATGCATCTAAAACATTCGGAGAAGATTGTTGAAAATATTTGACCGAACTTGTGATTTTATTTAAAAAAAAATAGAAAGAATCAATCCATGCAGCTACAGCAATTATTTTCGGCAATCGCCAGTCTTTCCAAGATATGCTATTTTCGATGAGAAAACGTTGCAAATTATGTATAAATGGGAATGGACAAAATTTTGAACATATCTTGTAATTTGTTGGCTGCTTATTTCTTGTGTTAATAAAATCGCAAGTTTGGGCAAATATTTTCAACAATCTTCTCGGAATGTTTTAGATGCATTGCTGTTTCATAAATTAGTTGTTACATATTACAACAATAAGTACATGGTAGTTATTGAAAAAAATACAAGAAATCATTAAATATCTTGAAAACTACAAATTTTTTATATGTAAAGGTTATTAGTTTTTCACGTGAAAACCATTGAGGAATACAAAATTGAATAGAAATTGCTTCAAATGCCAGTGGCGTAAAAAATGGGAGGGGAAAGGTAACATATTCTTCCAAATGTACACAACTCGATCAAAAATCGAAAAATATTTTTCTATCAAAATAATATGCCCTTTTACATTTAAAAACAACCTGCCAAATGTCAAATCAATTTATCCATCCATTTTAAAGTTATCGAATTAAAACATTTAATTTCTCAAAACTTTAACACTCTGTATTTCGAAAAGTAAATGTGCTGGACCCCTCAATCCCCATATCGCTTTGTTCAATTTTGTGAGAGAAATCTACATGCACACGTTGTAAGTGTCATTTGAAAACACCCTGTATATACATAGACCTACAAAAACCATGGATCTACACGAGTATATAAAAAGCAAAACAAAATAAAAAAAATGTAATAATCTTACTGTTTAACCACGGATGATTTAATATTAACGTGATACGTTGTCAACCATTGAGCTTCGTGCCAATCTTGAAAGGATCTTAGTCCACAGCATTCGTTACTATACTGAAGTTTGTCTATAACTTCTTTCCAAGAAATGTCCTGAAGATATTGATTAATTCCAGTCGTTATGGATTGTTTAATAGATCGCGAAATGTACTTGTTCATCTTTCTCGCAAAATGTGACAAAATTAATAATTGTAGTATAGTGCCTGTGCCTAAACATGACCATAACAAAAAAAGGTTACTTGTGGTTTTCCTGAAAAAGTAAATACAGGCTGAATTTAAAAAGGTATCCGTAAAAGTTTTTACTCTAATTATTGATAGTTATGGTTCTTTTCACGATCTAAGAAACTGACTTGACTTGACTTAAGCTTGAGGTGCATTAAAACCATAAAACTATTCGGATTTACCGCGCAGAGCCGCACTATACCTGATGAAAAAGAAATAGTAGAAAGTGAATTTATAATAAGAATGGCCCAAAAGTCTTATATAGTTTACAAGTAATAATTTATTATTCGACTCTGTCACGGCTAATACTTTTATGACTTTATTGCATGTCTTTATCCCATTTCAGGTCAGGTCAGTTTCTTAAATCGTGAAAAAAGCTATACTTTTTTAAATGAAAATATACAAGCCTGAAAATGGTTTGGCGTTTTAAAGATATAAGCTTTTAAAAATATAATAGCCACGTATAAAGTTTCTTGTTAGCTACAAAATTTAATATTTGTTTTAAAATCGAGTTATTGAAAAAAGAATACCAAATTTGGCAAAGATTTAAAGTAGGCACACCAGTTTCATTCCAAATTAATATTAATAATAATATGACAAACCTGCTAGCACTCTTGAGACACCTTTCACCAATATTGATTCCAACTATCCAGTGGAACATTACGTGAGTTCCATACAGTCCTGTTACTGCAAATACGAAATTAATTTCGGATTTTTCTTGATGCAAAACGGGAGCTACAGCAATAATTATATAAAGCGAAGATCCAGTCATACCACAGCCAATAATAATTTGAAAAATATTTAGCATTATGAAAATAATCGACAACTTCTGGCGCTGCTTTTGGGATAGTATGAACATACCCACGGACATTTTTAATGTTTCTTATTTGTATAAGTTTTGTAAATTTTTTTTGACATTGTCAAAATAAATATTTGGATATATGTTAAAGGGTGTTTCACTGTTATTTAACGACAAAATTACTGGTTGGGTGTTTAATAATGTCTTCTGGAACGAAATGATCTCGGAAATGATAGTCATACAGTCGATGTAATTAACAATCCGGTTCTTGAGGTCTTGCTCCGTGCTCGAACGGACCATCAATCACATTTAAAATTTCGTACTGCCTACCATACCTTTCTTTCAACTTTATAGGTATCAACTGATTTAAAGCGTTCAAATGTTAAATCCAATTCAATGTTGGAATCATCAAATTATAAAGTAAAGGATTTTCCGCCCTATTTTTGGTGCTCATCTGATTGGTTTCCGAAAAAATTCTTAACGCTGCGATTTTTGAAATTTTTGACCATCTGCCACTTGTAATTTTGACGTTTCACCCAGATTTTTTAATTAAACTTCAGTGAATGTCAAAGTTTTTTGTTATAATTTCCTATATTTTGGTTTATTTGGTAGGCGAAAATAAGTTGTGTGTCACACATGTAGGAAACGCTTTAGCAGCCTTTATCTGAAACTCATTTTCTGCTCTTGTGACATAATACTATTTCGCCCTTGGGCTAGTAAAAAATACCTTCAGCCCTATTTTTTTCCGGTAACCTACGAAGAAAATTATTTGGACTCGGCCACGACAATCTATCCACATAACAGGGCACTTTTTTGTGCCAATACTGTTCCAAAGAACAGGAGTTTTATATTTTGAAAACAATGATCTTGTGATTTATATAAGAAAATTAAAAGTTAAAAATATATTTTATTTATTTTGTCTCCTTTTAACAAAACATTCTAAATGATGATTTGCAATTTTAAATAATATAGTATGTTTTCTAACGGTGTTGCTAACTATAGCTCTTCTATAGCACTTCAAAAGAGACATTTCTTCCTCTGGAGGTTCTAATACTAAATCAACATCACCAATATACTGAAAATGAAAAAAAATATATTGATACAAGTATTCATCTGAAGACCGTTTCTCTCCTTCACCATCTCCTCCCTAAAGTATGTTATTTATGAGTGGCAATGGCGGTACTTGGCGTTGACCTTGCATTTTAAGGTGCGTCACAAAAAAGGTGAACAATGTTAATAGAAGTTTAGTTATTCGTATGTGTTTCCATACACTTGACGCGGCAGTAGTATTCATCCTGACCAGAGGCGTCCAAACTTTTTGCTGCGAGGGCCAGTTTGGTATTTAAATTCATTAGCGGTGGCCAAGCATTTTAAATATGTGTATTAAAAAACCTTATTACAAGTAAAGCAGCATTGAATTTTATTTTTTATAGTAAATTACAGATATAACAATACTAAACAAACACACCACAAGAATAGCAGAGACGAGGACGAGCAAAGACATTGTCTCCATCTGCACTACCAGAGGATGCCCACAGGGAGGAGTAGCATCCCCATTAATGTGGAGTCTGATGGTTGACGAACTCCTGTGTGGTTTGACGGATCTCGGTATATCCTGCCAAGGATATGCCGACGATATTGTCATAACAGCCAGGGGAAAATTCGAAAACACCCTTTGCGATATTGTACAAAAGGGTCTGAACTATACAAATAGCTGGTGTAGGCAAGTGGGACTTAGCATCAACCCCACCAAAACCATCCTGATAGCCTTCACTAAGAAAAGAAAACTCAACCTCAAAACCATAAAACTTGATGGGAACGAGATTGAATGGAGACAAGAAGTCAAGTATCTAGGTTTAACTTTAGACAGTAAACTCCTGTGGAACAAACACGAAAAGGCGATTACATACAAGGCAAAAATGGCTATAATGGTGTGCAGAAATCTGGCGGGAGCAAACTGGGGCTGTAACCCAAAAATCCTAAGCTGGATGTACACTGCCATAGTGAGACCAATCATCACTTATGGAGCCATTGCCTGGTGTAGTAGAACTAGCCTATTGACGACGAGAGAAAACCTCTCCAAAATTCAAAGACTAGCCTGTATATGCATTACAGGAGCAATGAGAACATGCCCAACGGCAGCCATGGAAGTGATTCTCAACCTCACCCCTTTACATATGGTGGTGGAAAGTGTTGCAGAAAGAACAAGATACAGACTAAGTAGAGAGGGAATCATTAAAAAAACACCTCCTCACTTCTTAGAAATCAGACAACCTGGGACATGCCACAAGACGGTATGATGAAAAAATATAACTTTTCAAAGAAATTCGTTACGGAAATGAGCAACAAGAAGGAATGGGATCCAAATACCATTGCCAGACTTGGAAAGGTATGGTACACAGACGGCTCAAAAGCAATCGAAGGAACTGGGATAGGAGTGTTCGGGCCAGGGGACCTATTCTCAGCTGCTGAATGTTGAGATACGCATACGTGATGTTCATAAATGCGAAGGTTCCTATTTTTGAACATTCGCAATTGGTCCGCATGCGTATGTATCAATCGAAATTGCAGCGAGAGGGATATTTTAAGTGAATCACATATACGAATGCGTATTTGCCATACATAACCTCGCTTTTGTATATGTTTTGAAGTGTATGGTGTATTCATTGACATATATGTCAATGGGTGTATTACAATTCATTCGTGATTTTGAGTTCGATTTAGTTTTGTAAGACTTTTCGTCATTAAATAAATGGCTGCACAGTTTGTTCACTTGCTTTTAATCCAAGCATCAGAAAATGCTGAAGAGAGAGCACCCCGAGTTTATGAAAGACGGCGAAATCTCAAAATACCTATAGCAGTTTGCAAGATGCCTTTATATTTACCTTTATTAATATCCATTATTATTGTATGCTAGAATTAACAAAAATCAGATCTGAGTTCAAATAATTTCCCTTGGAACCCCAAAACACTTCTAGCAGTAAACATAAAACGAGCGTAGAATTGGGTAGAATCCGAAAATTTTAAATAGGCTTGTTCTCACAAGCATCACAGACAGTCTTTGACAATCCGGATTCGGCGTAAAGACCCTCGTTCTAACGAGAACACTTTTGGGTCTTTGCGCCGAATCCGAATTGTCAAAGACTGTCTGTGATGCTTATGAGAACAAGCCCAATACTGTACGTCAGGAGATTTGATAAACATCAGCTGAGCCAGAGCATGTGCTAATGCTGTATTGCCATGTTTACGCGAGTGTGTTTAGCTAACTGTTCGTAAACACTTGCGAACCACGTATGCGAATAGGAAAGAATACAATATTCATTACGAATGCGCATGTAGCCATTCGTAAATTGTTATATGCGAATGCAAATTTGCATATGCTGAGAATAGGTCCCCAGGAGCCAAACACTCTGAAAGCTTGGGAAAAACCCCAAGTATCTTTCAAGCGGAAATCCACGCCATAAGAAAGTGCGCCCAGTTCAATATTGATAAAGGATACAGAAGACAAAGGATTATCATAATGTCGGATAGTCAAGCAGCCATTAAGGCACTGAGCTCTTGTGTAATCAGTTCCAAAATGGTGTGGGAATGCCTAGACAAACTCAATGAACTAGGCGAGAACAACATAGTCACCTTACTATGGATTCCAGGACACACTGGAATAGAAGGAAATGAAATAGCAGATGAACTAGCAAAGAGAGGGACTGAAATACCTTTCTGGGGGCCCGAACCCTTTTGCGGAATCAGCCCCAATGTAATATTGGAAGAAATAAGTAAAGCCGAGAAAAAGAGAAGATCTGACCATTGGAAAGATCTAGTAGGGCTTATACAATCAAAGACTCTTCTGGGTGACTACAACCTGTTGAGATCAAAAGAATGCATAAGTCAAAGTAAAACTGCGCTAAGAGTTTTGACAGGGATCCTAACGGGACATTGTCGCCTGAATGGGCACCTGAAAAAGCTCAAAATAGTGGAGGAAGAAGAATGCAGATATTGTGGAATGAAAAAAGAAACCTCCATCCACATACTTTCCAACTGCACAGCACTCCAGAATCCTAGAGCACAGCACCTGGGAGATTACTGGATAGAAGAGGAACATTTGCCTAAGTTGAAGCCTGCAGACATCCTAAAATTCCTCCGGGAAATAGGACTAAAGGAACTACTAGTTTCTGAGACTCTCCTCAGAAACTGAGTAGAAGTAAGGGGGCACAATAGATCTTTTAGGTCTCAGTGAATGTCACCCCAAAAATCACTCACACACATCACACATACTAAACAACCATGTCTAAATTATATTATTATAAAATTATTTCATGCAATTTTTAATGGGAATGGTGGAACTGGGTTTTTCCTGGAGAGTTTCTTCAAAGTTGGGATTCAAATCGGAAACACCAATTATTAGCAATGATTGCATATAATCATCCGATAAATTTGCCCTATATTTAGATTTCAGATACTTTATCCTGGAAAAAGTTTGTTCGGACATATAGGTAGTGCCATACATAGAAATAAATTTACCAAGCCAATTGCTTTAACGACGCGCCACGCTACATTTATATTTTACGAAATTTTTCAAAATCCTTGGCGGGCCGGATAAAATCGCCTGCCGGGCCGGGTTTGGCCCGCGGGCCGTAGTTTGGACACCTCTGATCCTGACTATACAGCACTTCATTTCGGGGTCATAAATTCAAGAAATTATTATAATTTGTTTTTTCTCTCTACTAGCTTCTAAATCTAACTATATTGACTTTTTTTGAGGTAGAAAAGTTGTTCATTATTTACCAAGAAAGAAAAATACAGAGCCTACTTGATTAGAACTAAATCTCCATCCATTTGACAGGATGTGAGGTTAACTGATGCAAATACAAAATGATTTTTCTCATCGCACCATTTTATATGCAATGTAGGCCTTTTCATATAGTACCTGTGATTTTTTTTTGGCAATAGTTCCACTTCTTCGGCCTTTGCTCTAATTTCAGGAGGAGTACAACCACTAGAATCGCTCATTTTTAGCATTCTTAACCACGAGCAAAATATTATAAGCTGACGTTTGTGTTTTACATTTGGATGATTTGATTTTTAAGAAAAGTTTTCAATTTAAAAAGTTAAAGTTACGAACACTGTATTAACACGTACCTGCTCCGGTGTTACATTGAAAACCTGGATGGCTCCCATATATTCTGACCAAAGAGTTTTTCTAAACTGCACATTATGTTTTTGTGCTAAAGGGAGAAGAATTACGTTCCCAAATAAAACATCGCCATAACTAACTCCTTGATATTGTTCTAGTAATTGAGTATAAAAGTCTTGAAAATTACTTAAACCTAAAAAAGGTAATAGAAATAAAAATAAATCAATGAAAAGACGAGTATTCAGCACGTACGTTTAAACCTTAGAAATCTTATTATCTAATCAAAACAAAAATTCTGTTTGTGTTGGAAGCACTTCCCGGTTGCTACATATGCACTACGTTATTAATAAAACAATGCTTAGATTAGAGCTCAGGCTGGAGGCATTTCCAGTAGTTATGATGGTTGCATTATTTCCTCTCCAAAAGGCTTCCGTCTGAGTCCTTGTAAGTTCTCACAGAAGCAGAGTATGTATGTTATCGTAGAGTTCACATTTTCTGTACATAGGTTCACCAACTTTGCCAGATTCTTCCTCATGGTGCAGTATCCAGTCACCAGGTACCTGTATTCAAATGTCTCTTACCCAGTTTCAACAGCCTGGATGAGAGTTCCTTGTCTACCTTATTCATTAAACTCTTTGTATGGAGATGTCCTTGTGTCAGCCTCCATTTGAGTTGGTTAGTCACTTCCCGATTTCCCCTCTTATGCAATCCTTTGTGTTTCCACAAAACGGTTCCGAACCTATGAAGTCTCCTTTAGAAAAATCTTTTTCTTTGACTAACTTTATTACTTAAGTAAAACATGGTGTAATTCAAATGCACCGTCGTCTTATTTGACTAAGTCGACCAAAGACAGGATGTGAACAGTCAGACAGGAACTTTGCTTTTTGGTGAAAATTAATAATGTGACAGATGTTACACTAATTCTGATAATAATCAGTTCAATGCTAATTCGTCCGCAGCTATACCCAGAATCAGCTCCAATAGATCTTCTAATAGTGATAATAGAAATCTGACTGTTTCTATCCGTAATGGAAACTTTTTCAAAATCCTATAATAGGATAGGCTGTTTTAAGAATCTTTCCTGGAGACAATATTCCTGGGACTGACCTGACCATTTCACAAAGGTCATCAAAATGATATATCTTCATTGTTAATGCCATTTTGTTTGATTTTATTTCTTAACCCCTCTATATTTTGATAATTTGTTCTGAGACATAACCTCAGTTTCACATAAGCAGTACTTAAGTATAGCTTATTAATTAAATGATTAAGTAGCACTGGTTTAATAAATTTACATACCTTGTATTTCTTTATCGAAATTTAAATCCTTCTCATACTTAACAACATTCTTGAG
Source organism: Galerucella tenella (assembly GCA_910591685.1). Taxonomy (NCBI): domain Eukaryota; kingdom Metazoa; phylum Arthropoda; class Insecta; order Coleoptera; family Chrysomelidae; genus Galerucella; species Galerucella tenella. The sequence continues at coordinate 27,027 of CAJUYH010001260.1, read as the reverse complement.
ACATATTTCCAATAAATCGTGTATTTCTCGAGTTAAAAATAAACTATCGCTACCTAAAAACACACAAGCCAATCTACAAAACCTGTCGGTGGGATTTATTCTCGATGCCAAAAATGGAAAATAAGTTTCGTAAATTAAGATCCACCTTAGACAGTTACTGATAACGAAAATTTGTTCGGTTTCATCTTGTTCGTTTTTGTTCTGTTGTTGGTTAGAATATAATACTAATATAGGGGTGTATATCCAATCGATAGGTATAACGTTTCCTATGCTTATGTTCAAACAACACGATGTTGAAAAGTCAGGTGGACCCTAAAAAATATAAAAATTGTCACTCCAAGATGAATGAATTTAATATAATTCAATGAGGTAAATCATTTATAAAAAAACTGAATGGAACAAGTTGAAATGGTTATAGATAGGTAGATAGATAGCTTTATTCGTCTTACAAATATTACAGTTTATGAAATTTAAAATTTCCTAAAATCTTCACTAACACAACCTGTTTAGACACGTCAACAATAAAACATACAAAGATATATAAAAATATTTTATTTAAAATTGACTAACCCAGCCAGTTACAGTTAAAAACTTCATCTACCAAGTAAAATGCCAGAATCTCAAGTGCATGCCCTACAGTATACTTCAACTTTTCATGGTTTAACTTTGTCCATTCAATTGGTATAGAGTTGTAAATTTTACAATAAATAAAATCCGTTTGTTTAGAGGTAGTTATATGATTTACTTTGGGTAATCTAATAATATCGTTACAACTAGTGTTATAGTTATGAACATTTGATCCTGTGTTATATTTATGTTTATTTTTATACATAATATTAAAAAAACTTTCAAAATAAAGAGGCATGGTACAGTCAATATTCTTAATGATATAAACAATGGTATTGCATGTTCTCTGAAGCCTACGCCCACCATATCACCTATAATTTTCTTTTGCTGTATAAGAACTCCATAAAAGAATTCCATATTTAATTTGAGACTGTACTAATCCAAAATAAGCAATCCTAAGCACTTCTTTTGATACAACAGCTTTCATTCTTCTCAATGCAAAACGTCCACTTAACAATTTCCTATTTAGCTCATTCACATGTAGCTTCCAATTTAGATTGTTGTCAATAGTAAAACCTAGCATTCTTACACTATTTTCACCTTCATGTCTCTCATTTCTTTTTACAAAATTGATAACTTTGTTTTATTTTTATTAAGAGAAAGGACATTAGCATTAAAATACCCTTCAAACTTATTTTGGAGTTCAGCTGCTGCTACTGCTGCATCCAGCTGATTATAATATGCATTTTTATTATTAACAATTGAAGGGCTAAGTTGATAAAAGGGCCATCCATGTAACATTGTTTTTATTGAGTTATTAGTATGGATGATAGGGGTAGGTGTGATGTCCAAATAAGTCAGCATCTGTAATCAATGAGATACCCAGAAGATAAAGAGGTTATGTGACAGGCAAAGAGGAAATGCTGATGGAAAAAGGGATTATGTAACACCTAATGGGCAAAAAAATAGGAGTCATGTGTCATAAAATGGGCTATGTATAATACATAATAATGAAATTGTCTATTTTGGCAAACATCATACATAAACATAATTTTGTAAGACACTTTTTAATGATTTAAAATTTATTTATAAGAAACTCCACAAAAAAATTAAACCTCAATATATCAAGACTTATTTTTTGTTACACATACCCTTCATCCACTTAGCCCTTCAATTATTAAATAAAATCAATAAATAACAAAGATAGTGACGCTCAAGATATTTTGGTTTGGTCTAATTATGATGAATGTTGACACAACTTTTATCGAAGAGTTGCAAATACTTATACCGCAATTGTAATACTATCACTTTAGGTGTTTTGGGCATACATTAAATTAAACCTTCCATTCTTGAAATTATTATTGAATAACAAATAAGTGATGACTCTGATGCTGATGATGAAAACAGTGACGAAACATTTCAAATTCGAAGGATTTTTTTATAAGTATTTATACACAAAATTTTGTTTTTAATACTCACTTGTTGTAATCCTAAAATTTGCGTGTAAACCTTCAAAATTTCATTCAAATTATTTAAGGATATTTCGAGATTCACACTTCTTTGACTGATGTCTAAATGTTCCATAAGTACCTCACTGGGATAAAACTTGGAACAAAATATGATGTTGGCTAAAATGAATCTGATATCGATCTTTTGTTCCGAATTAAAAACGCACAAACATTTCACAGCCAAATCGTAGAAAATAGAAGTATCCAATTCGTTTTTAACGACAACTGAAGACTTTAAAATGTGCATTAAAAACATTGCTTCTGGTCGAGCGAACCAATGATTTGTTAGGTAGTATTTTTCTAGTTTTTGTAATGAAACTAGATAACTTTGAATGTTTGGATGACTTAAAAATGACGTTTTTACCTGAAAAAAACATTGAAAAAGTTTAGTTATAAGGGAGAATTATGTTTGTATGAGAATATATCATTTTATGAGTAAAATTACAGAAAGGAATGGTATTACAATAACATTACCAGACTTGGAAATAATAGAATACCCATTAGGGTGCATTTTTGGTGATCTAGACCCAAAATCTTGTTGGAAATGTCCAAAAAAGAATCCCCTGAAAATTTGAGCTCTTAATATCAACTCTTAGTACTCGCCCAAAGCTTTAAAATATTTCCCATCCAAAATACACGTAAACTTTGATGATAGTTTTAAATATCTACATATTAGCCGTATTGAATGATATCAGATTGTTCTAAAGTGAGAATTACTATGAACTGATAGCTCTACAAAATTGCTTAGTGTGACTAGAAAGTACTAAGATAGGAGTACAAGAATCCGTAGGACCACCCAATATCTTCAGCATGGAGAGAGGACTGTATCTAGTGGAATGTGGTTGATTAAGCATATGCACTAGATGTAGGGACTTGCCTTAATCAGCAGGCCAACTGGATGGGAACCACAAAAATATCTCTCAAGCCATGCTAAGGGGTTGCTTAGTCACTATTACCAGGTACCAGGCGAAGCCCAAGTTGCAGAAGCCTTCTTTCAGCACATGAGGCTCTGCTTGGGGTGACCATTGATTCCCTTGTTATTCTTAGGACCAAATACAAAAAACCGAAGTAGAAAGAGGAGATAAAAGAAAACCGAAGTAGAAAGAGGAGATAAAAGCCTCAATCATCCCGGGAATATGGAAATGGATCCTGTTTCAGGACATACATTTCGAGGATGACCTGTAAAGAAGTGTAAACGAGAAAAGTGTAGCTCAACTAGGATCTTGAAGCTACCCACAGACTTTATATCTGCGAGATACAATTTCAAACGAAACAAGTATTACCTATAGGTACTTGAGGATTATATTTGGTGTATAAGTTCTAATAATAACACTCACCTCTTTATTGTCTGTTGTGTTTACATATAACGACAATGAATAGAGAAAAGGTATGCAACTGTTGGTCTGAACCAAAGGCACTACATGGTCCATAGTATGCCAAGCTGCAACTTCCAACGTTTTCAAATTGCTGCTAGATTTGTGTGTGTCATAGTTGTTCAAAAGCATAGAACCACTCCTATACAACAAAATATTGAATTATTTACAGAGAAAGAAGAATATAAATGGAGCAGAAATCCCTTATACAGATTTGTGTAAAAACTGTTGATAACAAGAAGTATATGTATTATTTTAAAAATTAAAAAATGATTGAATTTTATTCTCGGGTCTGTAATTTTTTTGCGATTACTCCTAAGATATTCATTTGAATTATATGGTGTAAAAGAGTAAAATAAAAACCTTCCTCGAGAACCACTCTATTCATTGGTGAGGACTTTATTTTATATGTAGTGAAGTGATAGTACAAATCATTGTAATAAGATCACCAAGCAATGTTTATACAAAAAGTAATATGTGTTTTAATAAAGAGTTAACTCACTTTATATTACTAGTTACTACTTTAAAACCTTCAGAATTTATAACTTGTAGAATGCGTTTGTCCACATTATCAATTTTCTGATACTGTCTTAAAACAGTCATACAGTGTGTTAAAGAAGCCATAAGTTGTAGTTTTCCGCACTAAAAAGTTTGTAATTAGAATTAGGTGGAGTAAATAAAAATAAATTTTTTTTCTATAGAAGCTGTTGCAGTTTAGATAGTTTGAAATGTTGTCGAAATTTCAAAAATAATAAAGAAAATAGCACCACATATTCAAGAATATAAAAAAGGTTTTCCGGTTTTAAAAATAAGGTGAATACTTACAGCAAACTCCTTCAAGTTACAAAATTGTGCACTCCATTTTGCCAAACATGAATCAAGTAATGGTAGGAACGGCGTAGTAAGACAATAATTTTGTCTTGAAACATTTGACAGTAATATTAACAAGGCCGATACATGACCCAATCGAATATAAGTAGTTCCCATTTCAAGATTTGTATTTTTGTAGTGATAATCCAGTAAACTGAGCAGAGTTGGTTGCAGAACACTAGGAAAAGTAACATTAAAGCTTTATTTATTTATAAAAGTAATACCTACGAAATCTAAATTATCATAAAAAATGTATTTGTACCTAAAATAATCCAATGTTAATCCATAATGTACTAACAAATTCCAAAAATGGATACATTCAGTTTGGAGTCTCAATCCATTGACATTTGATGAAAAAGTATCATTTGAGAGATACAAAATTATGGAATCTAAAATTTTATACCTAAAAAATTATGTTGAAGAATATTTAAACAGTATTTTAAATTTGTTTTTCTAAATGCCAATTTTCAGTTTCATAATGATACTCTGGTTTTCATTATGAAACTGAAAAATTGACCAATGGAAATCTAGATTTCCAAGTACCCAAATAGGCAGACCCAATATTTTCTGTAGAATGTTTGACAGTGTTTTATGACAGTTTGAATCTTTTGCGTTAGTTTTTAAAAGAAATGTCGATCACTAGACCGAAAATACTTAATGACCAAGGCAAATATATATTTAAACTTATTATTTTTGTTAAACTTAAACCGTGTGGTCCCGTGGCGCAGTGGATATAGGCTCCGCATAAGGTTTTTTTCGATCTGTACATTCCGGGTTCGAGTGCCGGGCAGTACAGTTTTTTTATACAGGGTGGGGCACTATGAACGAACTATTCTCTGGCGTCTTAACGGCAAATATAAT